>VZTE01001348.1:0-31403 GCA_013397775.1 Eulacestoma nigropectus | reverse complement strand
CCTTCCTTCCTTCCTTCCCTTCCTTCCTTCCTTCCTTCCTTCCTTCCTTCCTTCCTTCCTTCCTTCCCTTTTTCAAGCAATATTTACATATTATATCAAGATATATGTGACTATGCATAGACAAGATTTTTTCAGATTTATGTATATTTCCTCTGTCCATATTCAAACTCTTTAATCTCAGAAGAGATGCAGTTGCTGTTAGAAATATTGAAATAATTTTCAGAAACATAGTCTTGATTAGAATCTGATTACAGTAATAATGTAATCAGTAAAAATTCTGATGCCACTGAGAGAGTCCTAAAGAAATGAGACTATTTATTATAACAGAGGAAGTTTTTCTTCAGGTTAATCTACAATTTCTATTGTTCATGTATCTATTTTTAAAAGAAAAACTTATTAGAAATTAAAATAGGAAATGTGAACTTCATATAATATGCTTATATTACTCAACACACAGCTCTGTCCTAAAAATATCCAAATAGCCTAAAGGAAACTGGAGGGATTCCAGGAGTTGAAAAGAAGGCTATAATTAGAAAAGAAAAATTTCTAACTTTGAAACTGTAGCATGATGGACTACACAGAGCAAATTTGTCTTTTACAAAACTCCTTATCTTACACTCTCAATTATTTAATCATTCATGGTGTTAAAAAGTGCTGTGGTCCAAATTTTCAGAAGCAGACAGTTTAATTTTTTCATTTATTGTTTGGTTTTTACTTGCCCAAAGGACCCGTCTTTGAGAAATATTTCCCTCTTATAAACTTGTTTTTTTACATAGAGTTTAACTAATTAGATTAATCTTATACTTACACCAGCTTAACATACATTAGTGAATGCCTTGAGAAATCATGAGGGCTTCAGACTGACTTTGAGACATCAAAATTTCTGTGTAGGATCCAGACCAAACACGGCAATTTGAAGATATTCTAATCATACAGACCTTGTATAAGAAACGCTAAAGAGAATTTGTTTAATAGTTTGGGGTTTTTTTCATGATTATTAGAACTGAATAAATAATATTTCAAAATTAGCATTACTTTTTCTTTCTCTCATAGATTCATCTTAACTAAAAGAAAAATATCTGCTGGCTCTATTCTGCTTCTTTCTGCTTTGCCAGAGGCATGTGTCACCCACGTGGATGGATGTATTTCATATAAGATTGACAACAGAGTGCATGAAATAGAATTTTTTTTTTATCTCACTGTACAAATTGTATAATTCATTGGCTTCACAGTTTGACCTTCAAGGGAAACCTCAAGGATTGACACCCTGTCTGTGGGACTGGAGTAACTTTTTCCGATTCTGCATCAAAATTAATGACAGTTGTTCACACTTTCACCCTTTGGCAGTGCATGCATGTTTATACAAACACATATTAAGTAAGCACATGTAGACTAAAGGGACATGGGTTAATAATATTTTTTGGTTTTCCTTTAAGTCTATTTTAAATGCAAGGTAAAAAAAATCCAGCTGAGAACACAGTATTTGGTGTAACTCTCATTTTCCCTCCAACTTTGCTTTAAAAGAAACATCCATTGCAGTGTGGTGTGTTTTACAAAGGGTCAGAAAGTGCCTTCTTGCTATTGTGTGTCAGGTGTATCTTATGAGGTAAAATATATTTTATATTACATGGTATATATTATAAAACACGTTTTATATCATACATTTATTGTATTTTATTTTTAATTATACAACATATTGTTATTAATCAATAAGCTCACATTTTCACTAAAGCCTTGTTGGACATAAATGAACTATTTTAATAACCCCCTTTCGTCTCTGATGTCGTGGGGAAGACACCAAACACTGTACATATTAAGACAGGTTTCTGCATTACAGCTTAACCTGCAGGAAGGAATGGATCCTGACATCCCATAGATCAAAGACAATTTTCTAACAGGCTTCCTTTCACTTTTATGTTTAACAAACCTGTACAAAAAGGGCTGGGAGTAAAAAGTCATGGGCTTTGGAGGGTCTGAGCTCTCTAAATGCAGAGTTCAGGGGATTTGTCAGGGCTGATCACAAAATTGTGTCGACTAGAAAGAACACATGAGGTTGTGTTATTCAAAGCAGGGATTACTTCAGACTTGGATTAGTATCCTCAGGGCCCTGACTGGTCAAGAAGTTAAAAAAAGGAAATAATTCCAGGACAGAGATTTTGCCAACTCTCTGGGAGCAGTTCCAGTACTTAATCATCCTGACCTTGAAAGGGCTTCTCCTTAATACACAGATCCAGTGGAAATCTCACTTCACGCAACTTGTGTGCCTCTCATCTTTCAGCTGTGCTGCTTTGAGCCGTATTTTGTCTTCTGCATCAGGTTACTGATTTTATGGCAATGAAAACTGAATTTAAATCACTCTTAACCTTTTATTCTTGAGGCTAAACCAACTGAGCTCCCACAGCCTTTCCTCAGCAAAAGCATTTCTGTGCTGGTGTCCTTCTACAAGGATTTCCAACATGTTCAAACTCTTATACTTTCAAAACGAAGTCAGCACAGCAGGGCAAAAATCATGAGCCTTCATCACCACCAACTACTGAGGCAGCAGCTGCTCTGCTGAAGTCAACGTCTCTGAGAGATGTCAAGTCTGTGCCTGTGCTTTTCAACTCCACACAAATATGGTTATTTGAAGCAGAACACTTTCAAATTTCTTCTCTAATACATTGCTAGAAAAATGTGGCAGGTTATCCCAGGTATAATGTAATTTTTTACATGTTAGATCAAAACTGATTTTCCCTGTGTCTTACATGTCTGTGTAAGAATGGGTCCTGGCTTTCAAACTCCTTGACCAAAGAAAAAAAAACCAAAAAATTTGACTTTGTCTTTGTATGTGTCATGTGTAAGGCCAAGGGCAGCTGCATCGTGAGACCCCACCTGCAGAGCTGCCCCAGCCCTGGGCCCAGCACAGGCAGGAGCTGGAGCTGCTGCAGCCAGGCCAGGGGAGGCACCAGGATGAGCAGAGGGATGGAGCAGCTCTGCTGGCAGGAAAGGCTGGCAGAGCTGGGATTGTTCAGCCTGCACAGGAGAAGCTTTGGGGTGACCTCACTGTGGCCTTGCAGCGCCTGAAGGAGCTGCAGGAAAGATGGAGAGAGACAATTGACAAGGGCTGGAGGGACAGGACACAGGGAATGGCTTCCCACTGCCAGGGGGCAGGGATGGATGGGATATTGGGCAGGAATTGTTCCCTGGGAGGGTGGGGCGGGCCTGGCACAGGGTGCCCAGAGAAGCTGTGGCTGCCCCTGGATCCCTGGCAGTGTCCAAGGCCAGGCTGGATGGGGCTTGGAGCAGCCTGGGATAGTGGAAGGTGTCCCTGCCCAGGGCTAGGGGTGAGATGAGATGAGCCTTAAGGTCCCTTCCAACCCAAATCATTCTCTGAAATAAGATCCAAATTGGTAACTGAGAGTAAAGTATTGAATCCCAAAATACTGTTCTTGGGATTCCACTGCCTATCCGGACTGTAAGGGAGCAGAGCATCCAACCTTCTTTACCTTGGAAAAATGATTGTTTTCCTGCCCTGACTTCACCTTTGCTCACACTGCATTTAACTGCATATTTCTGAGGTTAAACATGCTTTTATGTATGATCTGTGATGAGTTTGGGGGTGAGAGTGTACCCAACTGCTTTTCAAGACTCGTGGTTGTTCCCCTCTCCTCACAACTTCTGCAATCCTGACAACGAATTCAATTCTCAAACTTTTGTGCTGAATCAGAACATAAATCTGATTGCTTTGCCTCTCCTTTTATGGGGTTTTATGGGCAGGAATGCTGTTGTGAAGAATTTACGAACGTGAAATCTTCACTAACTACAGGGTTATTGCCTTTTCTAGAGGAATAAATCCAAGCTACCTCTCAGTTTAGGTATAAAGTTCTCTTCACTGTACGATTCAGCACTGGCAGGAGCTATCCCAAGGTCTTTATATCTGCTGGATGTTTTCAGGGTTGTAAAAGATCTAAGAGGAGCCCAGGATAAATATTAACAGATCTCAAGTAATTAGGCAGAACACCTACATGAGAAGAAGGAGGCTTGCAAGCAATTATTTTCCTAAAGCAATGTAAGGCAGAGATGTATGACAGAATTCACATTTTTATCTGTAACTTGGCACCAGTTTAGCAAATAAAACAGATTGCAGATTCCAAATACATGCTACATTACAAATATTGTGTACCAGAAGTGAAATATGATAGTTCAAAATAATGCCTTTTTTTACCTTTGAACAAGGAATAAATAACGATAATTAAAACAAACAAACAAACACACAAAAACAAAAACAAAAAAATTAAAGACATATCTAATAAAACCATAGGGGAATTGCCACTGTTGATTATGTCTCTAAATTATTTTGAAGTCTGCATTAATGAAACTGCAAACTGAATTAAGTACCTTCATCTGCTTCTGGAAGCTGCTCTCTCTGATCCATTAAAGAATACACATTTTCACTGCAGTAATCAGAAGTTTAAATGGGCTTAATGTAATTAGAAAAACCCCTGGAGATATATATTATCTCTTATGAAAATGGATATGCTTCCTAGATTAGAACACATTGTTTCAGCATCAGTGTAGGACTGTAAAATTACAGCTCCAAGTTTCTGACTTTGTTTAGTCATGGGCACAGGGACCCTGTTGAATACAAAAAGAGGCAAACGCAGTGGAAACATACATGTACAAAAATCACACTGATTATCCCTACCAATACTCTGAAGCTTGGCGTGAAAGATGATCCACAGTTGGCACAATGCTTTTAAATAATTCTGAAAATATGACTGTGAATGTCCTACCCCGACTTATGATGTTAAAGGAGTGTCAGTCTGTTGGGTGATAAGACATTTAAACTTCATTTTTCATGTCAAAATCCATACAAGTAAATCTGTACTTCTTTGCATGGACCTGAGCTCTTTACATAGAACACAAACCACAATATTCTTTCACGAAAATAAAAATTAGAGAAGCCAAAATTCCCCAACTTTCATACATATCTGGTATAACCTACATGCAAATGTGCACGCATGCCCGCATTGAGTCCGTGCAAGTGCTTGTAGGATTGCAGATTTCATTTCCTAAACAGGAATCTCAGCAAAGAAACTGGGAAATTTGTGTTTTCTGACTGCATCCAGCTCTCCAGTTGGTCATGGCATTCACTACATAACAATCCAAACTTGGTAATTTGTTTCATTTAGACTAATGTAGTGATAACACCTATTTTCCTCTGCTTGAGATATGAGTGACTGAATATATTAAGTATGTTAATTCTAAGTACAAGTTGCTCTGAGATTCTGAAATAAATGGTCATGTGGTTGGGGTTAAGCACAAACTTAAGAGCTTTACTGGGACCAGGGTCTTACTAAACTGAGCTCTCCCCACCCATGAAATGGTCCCCAAGACGGTAAAAACATGATTATTAGCTCTGTTTGATGCACGTTTTCTCCCTAGGGAGATGGTTACTGCCTAAAAAAAAGGCCTCAGGGTGCAGCCAAAATGCTATTCCAACATGGAGGGTCAGCCAGAAGAACTGCATTTTGGCTTTAAAGACGCTTGATCTTCCCACTCAACGTGGTTGTGTCACGAGCAAGCTGCCAGCAGTGTTATCCTTCCCTCCGGAGGGGCTCGGAAGGTGTGCAGGGAAACTCTGCCAGCTGTCTGCAGTGTCAGGTGCAGATTCACCAGGAGAGCTAAAAAGGCTGGAGCCTCCTCCCTGGTGCAGCCATTTGTCGGAAGCAATTTGCTCCTGCTGTACGAGCGGTTTGACGTGGTAATGTCCAGATGACTGCTCGTTTCCTGCTGGATGTGGTCTCAGTGATTTTGTAAGGGAACACTTGGCGGAAATAAACGTGTTGTGTCATTTTCCAGTCCCGACACGGCCCCTGGCTGCAGAGGGGAAACGTGCTAATTGCCGTGGAGAAGGACAGATTGCCACGGATCTGCTGATTCTTTGTCTCAAGAACACTGCAAGTCGCCGCTGTGCAGCGGTGATTAACACCCAGCCAATTAGCCTGGAGCCAACACCATGGGCCGCTTCGAAAATGAAGGGTTTCGACCCTAATTTTGACAAAATTTCCCCTTTGCCAACTTCAGAGTTTGTTTACACTCCCTTATTTATCAACCGGTGGCAAATATACTTTCGCACACCTGAGCATTTTGAGGCCAGATTGACTTAGCAAAGCGTTTTTAAATAGCCGAAAGGAACATTGCATTATCATTTTAGGTGTCAGCGTTTTATTTTCCTGTTATGTCTGGAACACTTATGTAAGCGTTAAACACTTTGTAACAACTTATGTAGGATGTTAAAAAACTGGTAATTTCTCGTAACTGTGGTAGATGAGTCACATTTCACTTGGTTCTCTTGCTTTACCCTCCATCCTTATGAAATTTGGCTATTTAGTGAGAAAACGTGTGATCTTAACTAGAGCCATGCTTCCATGACAAAATTCGGCATTTTTTGTCAGTTTTATTTTTAGGTTAATAAAATGCTGTCAAGACAGATGTGTTGCAATATCCACATCCCTGGTGCCCTCACCCTGAGACAATAAAAGTCTCTGAAGCCTGACTCCGAAACAAAGTCTTGCAGGCTCTGGAAAGCTGTGAGTCACTATATGTGTATCAATATTTGGGTACAATATTGACTTTTCCTCTGCTTAACCTTAGAATTTTGCCTTTCTTGGAGGCATTTGAATTTGTCCCTGCATTGACAATGCTGAGCACAAAAAGTACATCATTCATCTCTGATTTTGTGCTTCACTTTATACCTGCTTTCTCCTCTTATTCTTTGGGGTCTTTTCCATCTTCAAGGAGAGGATAGTAGTTTGCAAAATAACTTTGCAGATTCCTTGGCCATATGGCACTAAAAAAATTAAAAGATTTATGTAGAAAGCATCTTGTGTGGCCTGCAGTTTCTGATACGGAATGAAAAAGAGTGATGTACTGTGTTCATTTCACTGATTGACATATAAATCCTAAATATCTGTGAATAGCAGTGTAAGAGCAGTTAATTTAATTTTAGTGGGAATTACATATTGAGAAAATGCAAGCTAGTCCTTTAGTATGTCATTAACACAGTGAAATGGTGTAATTACAATGTATAATCTTTCTTCATTTTTCTCTTTTACAGTTGTCAGCATCAGAAATCCTCAGAATTTGCCTAAAATATGTAAGTCTGTGATATTTGATAGCACACTTAATCAGTGATTGCAATAGAATAGCTGCTAAAAATCCCAGTACATTTATAATGTTCTTGGCAGGCAGCATAAGAATGTTTTCAGTCCTCAATCTCTTTGTTTACTTAAAAACACAACTGTTCTTTCTAGTTAGGAACTAAGTAGTCTCCAGTCTGCTGTTTGAAAGTAAAATGACAACTTATATGGAGATAATTATGCAAAAATGGGAACACTGCTTAATTGAAACAATCGGTTCTAGGCAAAAATACACAATCTCAAATTTGGAAGTGACAAGATGTTACAGTACCCTGGGTTTATTGATATCTCTGTCATTTTCTCTAAACTCTTAAGCTGCTAAAAAAGAACCTTGCTCTATGAGTTTGTTCTTTAATTTTTTTTTTTTACTTGCTGTTAGTTGAAGGAAAAGAAATAATTTTTCTCTGATGCCATATGCTGCCTAATTGCAGAGCATATTGTGTATAATGCTGTGCACAAGGATCTTGGATTTGTAAAGCAGGACTCAAAGCTACCAGAAAAATATTGTACAACACACCAAGAGAAGTGCAGGATCTCATTTTGAAATAACTGCACCAGAGTTCACCTGCACAGATGTTTAACCACTTAATTAAGAGAAAGAGTCATTTATTAGGGTTTTTTAATGAGTGAAGAAAGACCTCAGTATTGCAAACGTGGTCTCAGAGGTAATCCAGTCCATCTATGCCTCAAATAAAAAAATAAAATAAAATATTGGTGTTTATAGTCCAGTTCAGCAAATGAATTGAGATTTAACTTAGAGACACGCTTGTGTTGTAAAACAGAAACTCTTGCTCCTTCTAGATTATACAATATTTCTAAGATTTATGTCTCCAAGGAAATAGAATTTTGGGGCCTCAAAGGGGATTTCTTGTATCTTGGCTTAGATCCAGTGAAGAAAAGAAATTAAAAAAAAAAAAAAAACCAAACAAAACATTATTGGATTTTCCATTCCAACTAAACAAAAGACAGCTCTCAATCCAGTGAATTTATCCAAAAAGATAAATTTTAATGGATTTCAAGCCTTATTGGTAGGGAGGATATGAGCTAAGTTTAATTCTTCCCCAGTAAACAGGTTTTATTCCAGCCATTTAGAAACAGCAGATTTAGGATTGACTTTTCTTGGTATTTCTGTAAAATTCTCCTGGTCTTTATCTGAACTTTTGATTTCTGACCACGGCTTTAAACGTGCAAAATGAGCTCTAACTAATATCATCATCAGTCACTAGGCAAAAATAGAGTGCCTTTCCTTACTTGGCTCAACTACACACATTTCTCAGTGTTTCATACTCAGAAATTTTGACAAAACTGTGCCAATGCTTAAACTCTGGCACTCATGCAGCTCTTAAGAGCTTTAACTCCTCCTCATCTTCCTCTCCACTTTTCTCAGTGTTATGAATCATGGATGGAATGGACCTCAGGAGGCTGTTTAGCCCAAAACCCCATCAAAGCAGGGTCAACACAAAATTCACATCTATTTCCCCTGGGCTTTGACTACCAGCATCATGAAACAACAACATCGATTGCCCTCATATTGTTGTTTTTCTTCCTCTTTTCTGTATTTCCAATCAGAAATCATGCCAGTAAAAACCCTCTGTTTCCTCAGGAATGCTCTCATAGGCATTAAGAAGATGACATTAGGTTCCCTCACATCTTTTTTCCCTCCACTTCAAAATAAAATCTACTTCCTTCAGCCTCTCCCCACATGGCAAGTGCTCAATTGCCCAAGCATTTTGCTGAATGCACACCAATTTATCTACATCTTTCTTACACTGGGAACCCAAAACATTTTGCAGTGGAGCCTGAAGAGCTGAAAATACCACCCAAGTGCTCCTAAAATGTGCTTTTACAGCACAAGTTTGGGGGTTTTGCACCGAAGTATTACATTGCTGTTTTTTCCCACTCCTTCATTTTATGGCATGCATATTGTTAAGCAGCTGTGCCAAGCTTAATTACACTGAAACTAATAGTAATAGATTTTTCTTGGTCTTTTGACTGTGCACTTGCTGCTGTTTGTGAGACTATTTTTCTGGAAGATAGCACTCTGGTGTTGTGCTATATGAAATATATATATCATTTACAGAGATGAATTATACAGTCTAACTGAAACTTGAATTATATATAAACAAATGCATAATTTATGCTTGTGAGTATCTATTGTATACAAAGGATGATTTTTGAACTTCACTTTTTCTGCAGCACTCGGGTTTCGTTAGCAACACTCCTCCTAAAATCTAGAACTTTCCCAAAATTTTTTTGGCATGGTGACATACTGCACTGACATGCTGCATTAGTTTATCTTTTGCAATGTGGACAATGTTGTATATCCCATTTTATTTGCTCTGTTGCAGATTTTTTAATTGAATATTTGCACAAAACATTGTCTGGCTCCTAGTAAACGTGAACATTTTTATTAATATTCATTTGCCTGTGATCCAGCTGGACAAAAAGCCTTCTGATTATACAAAAGGTACTCCCTCTGGAAACTCTAGAAAATTAGGGATTAATTACTTATTGGGAAAATTAGTTATTGGGAACCTCCATGCATAAAATATGTCTCATTTTGCACCTAGAATAATGTTTCTTTTAAAGTGAAAATATGAAAAAGTCATGGAAAAGAACAGTTATGGTTCAATATATTTCCTCGTAAGTAGACTTCATGGCAACTGTCTGGATTTGTTCAATATTTTCTGAAGCAGGACGTGTAAAACCCATAGGCCTTCTGTTGGAGAATAATCAGGCTGCCACAAACTCGAACATTCTAAACTGCAGGGGTCTTTTAGGCATGGCAAAAATTTTGAAAAATCATATTTAAGGGCTATATTTTGCCTAGACATTAATGCAATGGAAATATTCAGATTGGTCTCATAAACTTGTATCAGCCATGCAAGCACTGCACAGTTTTAATTAATTCTAATTTTATGGTGGGACTGTAGGTTCCTTATCCTAAAATATTTTTTCTCTTGGATTTGAGAAATCACTAATTTGGCACAATCTGGCACCCTCTTTTTTATGAGTTAATTCCTTATAATCCCATTAGATTCATGGTAGTGCAAAACACAAATGATCCTCTTAACATCAAGAGAATCACTGGCACAAGAACCCTGACAGTTTTAGGAAATTAATCTCTGTCCCTCTTAACCTTTTTCTTCTTCCTCTTTTATTTTTTTTTTTTCCCTCCTTCTTCTGAAATTGACTGAATCAGAGGGAAGTATCCTTTTACATCCTCATTTAAATTTGTGCCTTTTCAACAAGACACATACTGCACCTGAGATTTTAATTGCATTTGCCATGGCCCTGCCTGATCTCTCTCTCTCCCTGCAAACATGTCTGAAATCATTAGTGATTTCACTAAGTTCTACCATCTCCCTTAAGAAAACTGCCCTCTTCTTTGAGTGTAGAAAAAACTTCGGAAAAAATCTTCCTGCAGTAACCCAAGAAATTAATTTGCCCAAATGATTTTTTACAAACTATATGCAAATATCAAACAGCCTTCTTTCATTTTGGTTCAAAATAACTCTTGCCACCTCCTGCTCTCAGAACTTAACCACAATTGATTACATTCTAGTTTAAATATCTAGTTAATAATTAACTTGTTGATTAATTAGGCACCATGGTTTTAATTTCTTTAATCTTACTTCCCTATTTTTAAACCAACTGGAGAAAAAAAGGAGAAGGAAATAAAAGGCATTTCAATGTCTGGCATGGCATTTCAGAATAAGGTAGAGGTAGAAATAGCAATTTTCAAAATTTAAAACCCAAATAAGCATTTAAAGTCACTCTAGCTAATAATCTATTTGTTAAGATACAGTGGTTAAGTATAACATACATCTCTGTTATATATCTGGAATATCAGATGTTTGTGTCACTTAGAATAGGTTTCTGAATTTCACAAAAGCATCCAACAATGGAAATAAGAATTTTGCCTGCAGATCCTGTCAGGCTGAAAGTTGCTTACACAATGTTTCTAACGTTTCTGTCACCAAAGGGCAATATAAATGTTTCTAAAGTATAGAAATTTAAATATAAATACTTCTTTTGTTTATATTTAAACAAACACTGTTTCACTTAATCATAGGATCATTTAATAAGACCTAAGTAATTTTTGAGTATTGCTCCATTAATTTAGGTTTTTTAATTTTCATTGTTATAACTTTTAAGGTTGACACTAAAATTTGTGGGTTTAAGATAAAAAATAATTTGAAAAAAGGCAATGCAAAATGTACAGAATTGTACCACGCACACAAAACTTGGCCTCTGAAATTCACTCCATCTCCTCATTTCAAACGTATAGATGTAGATTTTTAACATCATTCATGAATTTTCTATAACCTTAGGTATCTTTTATTCCACTGGTAGTTCATGTTTATCTTTTATACAAAATAATGATAATTCCGGAGACTAGTCTAACCTGTGATGGATTCCTTTCATCTTTGCCACACACTTGAAGTGAACGGTCTTGATTTTTTTTTTTTTATTTATGTCTCTCTAACTTTCTCCTTTCCACTGCCACATTTCCACTTTTCCTTTATTTCTGTACTAAACTAACCAGAAACAGAACACTATCAGGATTTCTCTTTATTCAGTGCAGGGCTGCCTTAGGACACTGGGTTAAATTGTGATTTGGCAGGGAGTCAGCCAAATGTGACACGTTTGGCAAATCAGGGGGAAGCAGGGAGGATCAGAGCTCAACATCCCGGGGGAATAAAGACTGGGAATAAATCTTTTGCAGCTACACGTTGTTGCAGAGAGAAACAAGTCTGTGGGGATATGTTTGTTTAGAGTTACTCAGACTTGCCTTTCATGGTCTTCCCCACTTTTCAGGTATTTGAAACAAGCTCAGCTAGTAGAAAATCCTCTTTTTCTTCTGGGTCTGTAATAACTTCAGTGAATGTTTCCAACAGTCTTTTCCTCTCCTCCTTCTTTCCTCTCCTTCCTCTGTTTTCTCTCTGTCTTTCCTCTTCTCTTTTATCCTTTTTTTTTTTTAATTATTTCTGAATGGCAGTAAGGACACCAAGTATTCACTGCTCGATGGTCAAACACTGTGTATGAACTTATGCAGAAATAAAAATGGTTATGTTAAAACCCAAAGAGCAGTTCAATTAATAAATAATTAAATAAAACACTTTTGCACTGTGAGAGTGACCAAGAACTGTAAGAGAAAGGCTGTGAATTTTCCATCCCTGGAAACATCCAAAAGGCCTCTGGACAGGGTAATGAAAGAAGGGGAAGAGGGACAGAACCAAGCAAGGGAGGGTATGGTCTGATGATTTATGTGTATGACTGGGTTTTAGATACAGAAACTTCCATTTCGTAGTAGCTTGGACGTAACAAGACAATTATCATCGTTCATGAGAGAGTAAACTGATGCAGTTTGCTGCACAGAGATGGCATTGCAGTAAAAGAAAATGTGGTTGTGTGACAAGTCCTGTGCCTTTTGAGTTAATATGGTGGTGCTGTGAACAACAACAACCATTCATAGCCAAATCACCCGGCCAAGAGGACAAAGGGGCTTTGCCAGTGCTGGGGAAGCCTTCAGGCCTGGTGGTGCTCTCCGGGATTTGCATCCTCCTTGTTGATTTCATAAACTGTGTCCCAGGCAAATGAAAACACCGAGTTCATTATTAATTAAGAAGAGACTTGGAATCTGTTTTACACATGGTATAATTACAAGTACATCAACACTAATTAGGCTTCAAAATGACGCCAGAGTGAGGAAGGGCCTGAGATTTAGCAGCCTACTACTATGCAAGCCAAGATATACCAATATCTATCTCTATCTATCTCTATCTCTATCTCCATCTCGATCTCATCTCTATCTCTATCTCTTTCTATATCTATATTTATATCTAATCTCTGTCTCTATATCCTGGTATCCTGAAGTGCATTGGGAAGAGTGTGGGCAGCAGGTCAGGGAGGGGGTCCTGCCCCTCTGCCCCGCCCAGCTGAGGCACCTCTGCAGTGCTGGGGCCAGTGCCGGGCTCCTCAGGACAGGAGAGACCAGGAGCTGCTGGAGAGGGGCCAGGGGAGGCCACAGAGGTGATTTGGGGTCTGGAGCATCTCTGTGATGGGCACAGGCTGCGGGAGCTGGGCCTGGTCAGGCTGGAGAAGGGAAGGCTGAGAGGGGATCCCATCAATCCCTACAAACACCTCCGAGGGGTGCCAGGGGATGGTGCCGGGCTCTGCTCAGGGGTGCCAGGGACAGGATGGGGAGCCATGGCCATAAAATGAACCACGACAAGTTCCAGCCCAGCAAGAGGAAGAACTTCTGTCCATGGAGGGGCAGAGCCCTGGAACAGCTGCCCAGGGAGGGCCTGGAGTGTCCCTCTCTGGAGACATCCCAGCCCAGCTGGACACGTTCCTGTGTCACTGCTCCAGGGGACCCTGCCTGATACCCTGAAATTTAGTGATGCCATTGCTTTAATTTTCACCACAGCTTTCCCACCGTATCGCACACAAAGTGAACATTATTTACTAAGAAACTCCTCCGTAACTTTATTAATTTATGCTAACAGTCCAGTGCTTTAACTAGTAAGGATAATGATGTGCTTCTGGTTCGTAAAGGAACTAGGGAGTGACGCATACTTGGAGGTGAAGTTTTAGCAGGAATGCAGCATCGATTACAGTCACTCAAATACTGCTTGTGGACCAGCCCCGTGCTCCAGCTCCTCTAAGGTGCCACTCCTGCACTGAAACCATTGCAAGACCCAGGCCCAGTCTTGTGCAAATTGAAATTTCTCCTCCACTTGATGCTAAGTTGGTGTGCTTAGGATAAACAGTATTTCAGAAGCTATGACTATTAGGCAGATTTTAAATAAGCCTCGTGCCCTTGCTGTGTGAGGCTTCTCCTTCACTGCAGGGTAAAATCAGAAATTTGGATTAAAAGGCAGCAGACTAAAAAGATGAATGTTTACATGTATCTGGTGCTCTCATCAGAGATAACAGGCATAAATCGTCAGTTTCTGCCAGGCAGATTATTTTTCCATTTGGGCTCAGTGCAATCCCATGGGTGGGTAGCCCTGTGGCACCAGTTCTAGCTAAAAGGTTTCTCTCATCCTGCTTTGCTATTACTTTAAGCTCATTTTTAAGTAATTTTGAGGGATTGTGCTGGGTTCTCCTCTTCCTTTTAACTGAATTCTGTGCCTTCAAATGCAGTAGTCTTCACGTGAACGAATATCATGCACACATTGATTTTAAAAGAAAATTTAATTCTTCTGTCTTTGGCTGGGATTAAGTTCTTTGGTTTTGATGCCTTTTTTTTTTTTTTTTCACAGAAATAGGTCTTGTTTGGGAGTGTTGTTTTTTAAACCATGCTGCTATCAGCTGCCCTAGGTAAAAAAGACATATGTTCCTTGTGAGCTGTTGCTTCTTCCAAGGCTGTCTAGACTTCCCAGAAACAAAGTTAACACTTTTCACAGGCAGCACATACCTTTTTTTCATAACGAAAATCTTTATCATCCTGTTTCCTTTCAGAGCAGGCATTTTTGGTGCACACTGTGTACACGCTACGGTACAATATTTGGAGCACTCGGTGGCATAAAAAAGTTTCGTTTATTCAAATGGGACTCCTGTTTGACATCTAATTATGACTGTTTATCTGCCAAGACTATTCCAACACTTGCAGCACTCACGGTGCCAGGCAGACATCTGTTAAAGGCTTCTATTTAATGTCTAGTGTGAACAAGGTGTACCTGCCATAACCTCTCTCCATATGAGAATGCTCCAGAATTAGAATGTGAAGCTGTACTGCTCTGTTCTCTCACACAGAAGTACAAAATACATTTACAAAACTAATTTTCAGAGGTGTTAGACTGGGTCACTCTGACTCTCTCCCCTTACGGTTCTTGGATTTATCTCACTAGTTCTGTCTCAGAAAGCCTATATTCACTCTTCAGTACTTCTAACATTTTTTGTGTAATTGTTGTTCCAGCTGTGAACCATGATTAGGATCCAAAGGAGGATTAGGATCCAAAGAGGACCACAAAGATGGTCAGAGGGATGGAGCAGCTCTGCTGGCAGGAAAGGCTGGCAGAGCTGGGATTGTTCAGCCTGCACAGGAGAAGCTTTGGGGTCACCTCACTGTGGCCTTGCAGGGCCTGAAGGAGCCGCAGGAAAGATGGAGAGAGACAATTGACAAGGGATGGAGGGACAGGACACAGGGAATGGCTTCCCACTGCCAGAGGGCAGGGATGGATGGGATATTGGGCAGGAATTGTTCCCTGGGAGGGTGGGCAGGCCCTGGCACAGGGTGCCCAGAGAAGCTGTGGCTGCCCCTGGATCCCTGGCAGTGCCCAAGGCCAGGCTGGAGGGGTCTTGGAGCAGCCTGGGATAGTGGGAGGTGTCCCTGTCCATGGCAGGGGGTGGCACTGGATGGGCTTTAAGGTCTCTCCAAACCCAAACCGTTCTGTGATTCTAACCTTCTTATATTATAAAGCACAGTGCATTTGTCCTAAGATTTCTATGTTGTAGCTCACAAAATCTCTGTGTCCTTTCAGAGTTTTGTTTTTTTTTTTTTTTTTAGAAAGCTCATAAGTGACAAAATTATCTCATTAATTACTAAGATCATGTTTTTACAGTTTCACAATGGCTCCCATCATAGATTCAGATCACTCCATTCTGCCATCTTCAACACAAGTAGAGGAAACAGCAGAGTTTTTATCAAGAATTTTCATCAGAATCATCTGATGCATGTGTTTTTCTCTCAGTGGTGGCTCGTGTGTGTAATGACCATGGAAGGATGATGGTGACGGCTCCAACTGACAGATAGCTCCAGCTCTGTGGGAAACCTCCACGGGCAAAAGCTGCAAATCTCAGTTGTTTCCCTCAGTACCTCTGAGAACAGAGACCCAGATTAGTGTCAATATTTTGATTGTCACTGCAACTGGAGAATAAGGGTGTCTGCACAGATCTCTTCAAAGCATTTTTAGTACTGTGGGATTTAATTAGAAAACAAGTATTTGCCTCAAAGCAGGAGTTGTCATCAGAGATCCCATGTAGCTTTCAAGCCCACTAGTATTAATCTTCTTTGCATATCTTTAAGACTAAAAACCTTTCTAATTAAACTCTTAAAGCCTCTTATCTCTGTGGCCTGGTTGACGCTGCAGTGGAATATATCATTCCCAACAACAATGAGTAAAATTGTAATTCCCTGCATAATACCAATCAAGTTGATTGTAGAACATTATGTTCATTAGGAAGTAATAGTTTTTTTTTTTTTCACATGTTTGATCAAAGCAGCTGGTATTTAATCCAGGCTGAGAAGCAGAATACAATTTCATATTACTTATTGGCTAATTCATGGCCATGTCTGCAATTTACTGAAAAACCAATGGATCAACTTTATGGGACGCCTATAATATATAGATCATCTATATAATAAAATACATATAGAAATACAATACTGGTCAGCAGACAAACTTAGCACAATGGGGAGAAAAAAATAACTTTCATAACTTTCACTTCAGGTGAGAAGTGAATGTGAATTCCCAGAGAAAATAAAAAAACTAGTCTTTTTTTTATGTTTTGTCCTGTGCAGAGACAGGAGTTGGACTTGAAGATCCTTGTGAGCCCCTTCCAACTCCGGATATTCCATGATTCAAGTTTATTTTTTAACAGTGCTGGAACAATTGTGAGGTAAAATGTACCTGATCAGCCTTGTAGCAACATCTTCATGTTTCCATTGCAACAAATGTTGTGGAATATGATTGCCTAATGTAGTAAAATCAACCATAAGTAATTTGCAGTGTAGATATTCCCTACATGAATTGTAAATAAATAAGAGAGTGTCTGAGTAAATGACATTTAAAATTCTGTAAATGTCAAAAATACTTATTATTTGTTATTTTCTTATTAATTTCCATATCATCTTTTCTCAGTTTTGCTTACTTTAGTTTTGATTTTCATTGTTTGTTGTTTTGTTTTTTTTCTTTTTCCCCTGTATGTTGTGTTTGATCCTTTCAGTTTTTCTGTTTCATCATGTTTTCATTTTCTGTATTGCTTTCTGAATAATTCTGGGTTTATTTGAACAAATAAACATGGATTGCCTGTCTAAATCTGATTTAAATTTTCCACCAAGAAGTTAAGTTGTACAGCTGTAGGCATACTTGCATGCTAATTTGTCTTGGTATTTATTTCCTGCTTTAATAGCAGTGCTGTAGTTTTTTTGGAGAAAGCTTTCATGGGAAATTGGAACTTGATCTCACTCTTTCATCTTCCTGTATTGCTGATAGAAAGAGTTCAATTGGATGAAATCCTATAGAATTCTGCTATAATTTGTATAAATTTTTGATAGAACTTACGTATTTACTGATTTTCTTCCACCTATTATATAGAAATAATTTACTTCTAGCTGGGTTTTTATTTTTGGGGTTTTTTTTGGTTTTTTAAGTTGTTTGTGTTGGGTTGAGATTTTTCATGTTTTGGGGGATTTTTTTGTTCTGTCTGCCCTTTTCAGTCTTCACGTTGTGAAAAATTTCACCTTCCTCTTTTTTTCCTCAGAATTTTCTTGAGGCAAAGTTAGGGTCTGATGTTTCCAAACTGACTTTAGTTAATGGAAACAAAAGGGATGAAAACAGAGCAACAGGTAGATAAGAAATTCTGTTTACCTTCCAGATCCAAGAGTATGTTTATATTACAACTATTGAACACAGTGGGGCTAAAACTAATGAACGTAGTGGTGGTGGGAGGAAAAGGAATTAAAAAAATAAGGTAATAGTAAGAGATATTAATGGAAACAATATTGAATTGTATTACTTTAAAGAGAGAGGTATCTGTACATTTTATTGCTTTGTAAATTCCAGGAGGCTGAAAATTCGGACCTTTTCCTTTCTGAGACTTCTTAGGAAATAAAGTCTGTAAATCATTCTGGCTCCTTCTGCCACTCCAACACACAAGCACACAGACACACACACAAACGGAAAGAATTAAAAAAAAAATAATTTTGCACATCTCTCGTCTGGGTGTAATAAATTCTTGCTTACAGCAGGCATTAAAGAATTAAATAAAAGCATGAATTATTTGAAGTCATGCTGTGCATGATCTTTTATGACACCTTTTCATCTGAAAAGTGTTTAAACCACAAATACTTTTCAGTTAACCGTTTGGGTGCAGAATGACATTTCAGAGCAGGGTCCACAGAGGTGGCGAAGCAAGTTGCTGTCACTGTCAAAGAAGTTATCACAATGCTTCAAAAAGCCACCACAGGTAATGGCAATGTATCTGTGAGCAAAATTGTTCTGTGAGCAAAATTTTTCTGTGAGCAAAATTGTTCTGAGAGCAAAATTGTTCTGAGAGCAAAATTGTTTTGTGAGTGGTGTTGGCTGCTTAGCGTGAGGATCCTGGTCGTTTCCTCTGCTGCAGGATCTCTAAGTCAACTGATTGCATTTCTATTAATATGATGTTCTTAATCAGTACTAGCAAAAAGAAATATTACCACAGTGGGATAAGACTTAATGCAGGAGCAAAGGACCAGGTTCAACTGGAAGGAACTGGAAAGCTGTCAGGAAATAATGATTTCCACCTTCTTCATCAGCTTTCCTTTTCTCCTCAGTGCCTGGCCATAAGTATATTCCTAACAGAATCACAGAATCCTTTAGGTTGGAAAAGACCTCCAAGACCATCTCCTGGCTAATCCCCACCTTGTCCCCAGCCCAGAGCACGCAGTGCCACCTCCAGCCCTTCCTTGGGCACCTCCAGGGATGGGCACTCCAAACCTCCCTGGGCAGCCCCTGCCAAGGCCTGAGCACCCTTTCCATGGGGAACTTCCTGCTGCTGTCCACCCTGAGCCTCCCCTGGCCCAGCCTGAGGCCGTTCCCTCTCCTCCTGTCCCTGTTCCCTGGGAGCAGAGCCCGACCCCCCCTGGCTGCCCCCTCCTGTCAGGGAGTTGTGCAGAGCCACAAGGTCCCCCCTGAGCGTCCTTTTCTCCAGGCTGAGCCCCTTTCCCAGCTCCCTCAGCTGCTCCTCACAGGACCCACTCTCACATAATCTTCCCTGAAATTCTCGTTGATTTTTTGATTTTCTCTTTTGGTGTTGCCTGAAGATAGTTTATCTAAAACAGGTTGGGCAGATATGCAGCCTAGGAATGTAAAAAGACTTATTCCAAACCCATCTTGGCTGTGTGGATGCAGAAAGCAGAAGTTTGTACCCAGTTCCACCCAGAGGTAAATCTCCCAGCTCCCGTAACAACAGGAGGAGTGAACAGCACTGCTGGGATTTGCTGTTCAACACTCGCTTTGTGTTTGACCTGGTGTCATTCCATTTTGTTTCCAGTGCCAAGTGTATCTTTGGCAAGGATGGAGCTCAGAGAGTTTTATTTTCTAGGTGCAGGGAAAGAGAATTAAGAATGACAGAAAAATGAAACTTCATACCACTCCTTAATTACACATCATGCCAGTAAAAAGCATTCACATTCCCAAGGGAACATGAAATGAATTGGATAAGGCACCTTAAGATTAACTATTGCTGAATTTCAGAATTATCATGTTGCTGCATCTGTTCAGCAGATGTGGTGCAGTTTACCCAGATGCTGAAAATGCCCACACTGTTACATATTAAAGACCTCCCTCCTTTCCAAAGGTACTGATTTCGTCAGTCAAAATGTCGTTTAAATAAAAGCAACATCTGTTTTCCTCTTAAATTCAGATGCTTTGTTTGTTTGGGGGCTTTTTTAGGTTTTCTTTTTCACAATTCAGTTTCTTTAGTCTTATGTAAATAGTTCAGAATTGTAAGGTGACCAATGTAGTAGTTTTGACAACCTGGACTATTTAATTGTAAAAATGAGGCAGCCTAAATCCAAAACTGTCTTCCAAATACTTCTCAGCACATAAAGGAAGCAGCTATTGCAGTACTTTCCTTAAAAGTGCATTATGAAAACCAGAAACTCTTTGTTCTCCTCATCTTTTCTCTGGCTCTTTTAATTTGCAGCTGTGTTTTTTGTGGCTGAGCAATGATGACCACTGCTTGAAATTTCTTTCACAGCTTGAAAACTCACCATGATAAACAATATGTATTGTTTTCACCATGTCCATTCTTTAGGAGACTGTACAGCCCATTGGTAGTAAAACTAAATTGCATTTTATTATTGAAACGACTCGTACAATGCACAGCATAATAAAATGTCTCGTTCTCTATAGAAATTTAATCAAATACAGCCTTCTGCCTTTGGTTTCTATTTGTTTTGAAAATAAAATATGTTGTAGGTTCCTTGTTTCTAATTATTTCTCTGTTTTCTCTTTTTCCTCCCCTCTGTCTATAGTATGCTTCTTTATTTTGGTTTTAAAAATGTATTTTTGCACAACACATTTATCAAACATAAGAAAATTGAAATTAAGAAGATTTGAATGGATGAGCATAACTTTCTTAAAACTGTTTAAAATTCCATTTTAGGTTAACTTTGACACTAGAGTTTATATTTGATGAAAGGAAAAAATCAGGAAGATGCAGAATTGGTGTATTTAAGTTATTCTGAATAAATTTTATTGCTGTTTTAGTTGAAAAATAAAGACTTTTAGAAAAGCTAAAGAATATGAGATAGAGATGATCTTTGTAATGGAAGTATTTTTTATTTTCAATTAATATTTATGCTATTACAGAAAGAGTTAATTTAATTTATAATTTGTACTACATATTTTTTTCAGAATAGATAGGTTTATCTTTTTCATTTTTGCCTCGAATAAAATGTATAATATTCAACATGAGCAGAAACTAAATTACATGATAAGACTTATCTTGTTATGGGGACAGGACACAACGTAGACTGAATTTTATTTCTTTGCCTATATGGTGGGTCATTCACACAGCTTCAGTAATAATCCAACTTCCTAAAGAAATTCCTGCAATGTTTTTAGGTAAATGTCTGAGATTAAAAGAAAAAGACACCTATATGAACTGAAATATTAACAAGGTAAATTACATACATACAAAAAAAGAAAGGTATACTTCCTAGACTCCTGTTTGTATTCCAAGGAGTAAATTTAATCTTTAAAATAACAGAGAAAGGGAATTTCAAATTAAAACTTCTGGAGATGATGATGATGATGATGATGATGATGATTGATGATGATGATGATGATGATGATGATAGGTATCAAAATCTTTAAGTTTCTTAATAGAAATACCTTTATTTGTCAAAGACAATGTTAATTAAAATCAAATTCAGAATGGTATTGATCAATGTACTTCAAACTCTCTTTATTTACTCAAACATTAGTTTGGGATTGCTGTTAGAAGAAAATCATTTTTGTTCTAAAAATCCATTTAAATCTTAGTAAATTCTGCTGAAATACATTCACAAATTAGGTATGCTGTCAAACAGAAAAAATTCCCAAAGAGTTGTATCTCTCATTCTTGAATTTCTATTACTCTGCTAAAGTAATTCTTTTTTTTTCTGGGTTGGGATCTGTATTCAGACAACTTCTAGAAATCAGAATGAATGAGTGTAAAAGCAGAGCTGTAGAAAACATTATCAGAAATCTGGATCCACCTTTCCTTACAATTGTATTGCACCTTTAGAATATTAAAAGCTTTTTGAATAAATGTAGCATTGGCCTTTAAGAAACCTATGTTGCCAAATTTTAAATGCAATGTAAATTAGAAAAAAACACACTGTAGACTTTCATGTGTGGTTTGAGCTTCTGTCTTCCCTGGGCCACATTCTACATCCATATTCTTTTCATAATCAAGTATCTACCTTTTCCCTCAAAATTTGAAAGGGTGACACATGAAGACATAGAAGAATGACTCCTTTCCTTATCCTGTCTGTCCCATTCCAAAAACAGTCTTATTAAAGTTCACTTTGCTTCTCGAATCAAACCTATTCCTCACAGTTTGTTTCCTACTGACGTGGTCCCTAGAGGAATATGAGCAAATTATGAGAGAAAATTGTATGTATGAAATAGTTTGTGTCAGACAGTTTTAGTTGAATGTGACCATTTTTCCTTCTTAATGGAAACTGGGTTGCATATTTCTTCTTGTCCTCTCTGCAGATGGGGGATAAATCGACCAGACAGGTTAATTGTGAAGCCCTTTGAAGAGGCACTTCTGCAGGACTACTTAATAAATAATTAGGTATTGCAAACAGTGATATTTCCTTCAAAATTGCTTTAAAAAAATAATAACATCCCCAGGCAAAAGAGCTTTACACAAAATATCCTCCTTCTATCAGATTTTTTGTTGTCTTTGAGTGGTTTCGACGGCTCCAATCACTGTCAGAAAAAATTGCAAGTGGAATTTCAGTATTTTTACTGAATTTTCAGTTATAGAGGTTATGGCTTTAAACAATTACTTCAGTCACCTAGAAAATTTAAGAGTTCATAGCATCTGAGACCAGAACGTGCAGCTTATAATGTGTAATGCCTCACTATTTCATTTCCATTTGTTGAGCCTAAAATATCTGCCTTAGAATAAGGAACATGGTCTTAAAAATCTGAATATATTCCAGGGACAGAAAGCAGGAGGTATCAATATAACACTGACTAATAAGGTCTTGTAGCGGTGTGTTTTATAAGCAGCTCCCTAGCTGATAATATTTTATGTTGTAGAGGAAAAATTAAAAATAAGGTGTTAGGGGCTCTGTAAGGTAATTTAAGCATTGTGAGATAACTATGTAATTCCCCAGTATGTATAAAATATTCTCTTTTTATACATTCAAGGTTTATGAACAATCTGTCTTTACAATGTAAGTACACAATTTGCTTTTGTTGTGGTTTTTTTGTGAAAACTTTTGTGTCCTGCACAGAATAAATCTGATGTTTCTGTTCTCTTGCAATGTCTTAACACCATCCTGGTAAGTGGTAACCTTCCAAAAGAACCAGACAAATCAACACTTCCGTTCTGGCCCCTCTAATTGATCTGGCATACTTCAGGAAAAAATTCTGATCCTCTAAATTGGCCATGCAAGCATTCTTCTTGTGTATTAGTATGGGTTATGGAGTGTTCGGTATGGTTTGGTTTAGTTGGGTTTGGTTTGGTTTGGTTTCGTTTGGTTTGGTCTGGTTTTTGGGGGTTGTTGGTTTGGGGTTGGGGTTTTTTTCGTTGTAGGTTTTTTGACTGGTTGGTTGCTTGGTTAGTTTTTGTTCTGTTTTGTTTTGTTTTGTTTTCCTTTGTGGGGTTTTGGGTGTTTTTTCTTTCTTTTTGGTTTTCATTTTTGGGGGTTGTTGGTTGGTTGGTTGGTTTTTTGTTTGGTTTTTGTTTGGGTTTTTTGGGGTGTTTTGTTTTTTTGTTGATTTGGGGTTTTTTTGTTGTTTGTTTGTTTGTTAGGGTTTTTTTCTGATTTTGTTTTTGTTTGTTCTGGTTTGCCTTGGTTTGGTTCAATTTTGGCTGTATTGGTATTGGACCACAACCAATTTCTATAGAAATGTATAGAACTGGTTTTGCTCGGAGACACTTGATGTCACTCCCCTTGCAACATCAGTTACTACCAAACCAATTCTTAAACCAGTTAACAAACAACTTTTTTTGTTGTTGTTCAGCTAAATGAAAACTTAGAGAAACACATCATGAGGAACTAAGCTAATTCCCTTGGGAAAAGGGATATCCCTTCTGAATGTTCTTTACTAACACCCAAATTATCTTGATTCTTTCAAAAAGAAAACAAAATACTTTTGGACATATAATAGGACTGATTTATATTTTTTGTACTTTTAGTCTCTTAGATAGGGCCAATCTCTTTCTTACTTCAAGATCAATTTTCCAAAGCTTTTGTTTTCCAGAATATTTTAGTCTTAGCATATCCATCTCTGTTGAAATGAGTTGCAGTTGGTCACTTTCCAAAGTCAGAGATACAAAATATTCCCCTACAAAATTTAGTCACCTTTCTCATTTCACAGGCAAAAGGAAATAATATTGGTTTTATTTGATTCTTAACAAGCATATAAAACTCCCTAATGGTGTTCATTTATATTTCATGGTGATAATTTTGACATTTCAAACTTGAGAGTTGCTGAAATATGCTAAGATCTAGCTTAGTTTCACTGTCAATAAATGGGTATTGTTTTGGTATTTTTTTTGTATGCAATTTTTTTATTTGTGCTCTCAAATGTGCTTTTTTACCCCAAATTGCTTTGGTTTTCATTATGGAAAATTGTTTTTGAAGCAAGCAGTATGATGTCTCTGAGTTTATCCTCTTGTTATTAGCACATTTCTCCTGTCCTGCTCTTTAATTTTTCAATTTCACGTAAATATATTATTTGTCGGTGCCATATTCTGTTTGTAGAAAGTAAATGACTCATCATCAGTGCTCTGGCAATAGCTTATTTTAAGCAAACATTTACTGTTTCTTTATTGTTCAGAAAGAGTTTTTATAGCCTATAATGCAATGTTAAATATTATCCTCACTAAATAAGTACCCAAAATAAAACAGTCTCATATTAATAAGGACCTATGATTTAGATTTCACTCCCTTTATGAGTAATCTAAGAAGAAATATCAGACTTTGAAATAATCAGTGCTGATACCTGAAGTTTTGGGCTGGGATGTTTTATGGGGCCTTGATGGCCTCAGCAACCTACTTCAAGACTAATGAGAAGAAAAGAATGAGCTTTTTCTTCACTCTGCACTGAAAGAATTGTAAAGAAATAGCAATTTTTACTAGTAGTATAAACTAGTCTAAAATCTGTTATCTAATGAAGAATAAAGAAGCAAGGATAGACTATGTGACGTGTGTTTCCACAGGTGGAATACAACCCACAGATTCCTGTGACAGAGGTGCCAAAGCCCATCACACTCATGCATCGTGCTCTGTGTTGTGTGGTAAATTAATGTGCAGGCTCTTATTTCACTATTTCTGAGCAAAAAGTTTTTTTTTCCTTCACGACCAGGTGTTTTTGATCATAGAATCCTAGAATCCCAAAATTGTTTGGCTTGGAAGAGGCTTTGAACCTTACCCAGTGCCACCCCTTGCCATGGGCAGGGACAGCTTCCACTGTCCCAGGCTGCTCCAAGCCCCGTGAACCTGGCCTTGGGCACTGCCAGGGATCCAGGGGCAGCCACAGCTTCTCTGGGCACCCTGTGCCAGGGCCTCCCCACCCTCCCAGGGAACAATTCCTGCCCAATATCCCATCCATCCCTGCCCCCTGGCAGTGGGAAGCCATTCCCTGTGTCCTGTCCCTCCAGCCCTTGTCAATTGTCTCTCTCCATCTTTCCTGCGGCTCCTTCAGGCCCTGCAAGGCCACAGTGAGGTGACCCCAAAGCTTCTCCTGTGCAGGCTGAACAATCCCAGCTCTGCCAGCCTTTCCTGCCAGCAGAGCTGCTCCATCCCTCTGCTCATCCTGGTGCCTCCCCTGGCCTGGCTGCAGCAGCTCCAGCTCCTGCCTGTGCTGGGCCCGGGGCTGGGGCAGCTCTGCAGGTGGGGTCTCAGCTGAGGGGGCAGAGGGGCAGAATCCCCCCTGCCCTGCTGCCCACGCTGGGGCTCAGCCCAGCTCAGGGGGTTTGGGGTCCCAGCTCAGGGGGTTTGGGGTCCCAGCACATGGGGTTTGGGGTTCCAGCACAGGGGGGTTTGGGATCCCAGCTCAGGGGGTTTTGGGTCCCAGCACAGGGGGTTTGGGGTCCCAGCTCTCTCCCACAGCACCCCCAGGGCTTCTGTAACCCAAACAACAATGGGCAAGACTGATACAAATTATTTAAAATAATTAAATAATAGACTTCTCAATAAATGGCATTAGAGGAAAACAGATCTGTCTTGTAAAAACGAAATTCCTCGCAGACGTGTTGAATTTCTTCAAATGGGTCAGTGTACATGGGAGATCCCACTGGTAGACACGGACAAAATGCCAGCTTTAAAGATGGGAAACATCACTAATTTTCATGAAAGTTAAAGGAAACATGGCTAATTTTCAGACTGAGGAGAAAGAAATTGTAGAGATCTGTAGAAGAACCTAAGGTGGGAAAACAACTTTAATGTTTTGGATAAAATTATGCATGCAAACTAAATATCTCTATTCAAGAAAGAGATTTTGGCTTTGCAGTAGGCAGATCTGTGAGAGCATCAGGTCATCAGCATTTAAGGGAAGAAACAAAATGATAAGAACTGTTGCAGAAATATAGAGAACATCTGGATGTGTCTAGCTAGAACTGCAGAAATTCAGAAAGTTATTTTAACGTGTGTCTGGAAACTGGAGATTAAAAGACCAACAGTTGAACGAGCCTGATGTGCCCTCTGTTGATACTCATGTGTATAATTTTACTTTTTTTTTTCAGTCTTCCTCCAAAATAAGAGCTGAAATATTTTAAACAATTAGTTACTTCTCAGTGAACTGTCTGGACTTTTGTGCTACCAGTATGTATAAATTTTTGGGTTTGGTTTGTTGGAGGTTTTCTTAAATACTGTGGTGTCACACTGCTTGTGCTTCTAGAAATAACAACATTCGCATCAGGCCGACCGCTCATGAAGAACTCCAAGTGCTTTTTGAGGTAGAGGAGTAGCTATGTGCTGCAGAGCAAGAAAACAAAATGCTGAGAAAAAACCCCAAAACATGTGCTGGTAAATCTCTGTGGTAACACCAAACAGCGGCTCCTCTGTGCCTCTTACCAGCATCACTCTGACAACGTGCTGGCTTCAATCGGTTCAAAGCGTTCTTTCCTCGTAATTTGATTTTGAAGCCCACTAAATGAGCATTTTTGCTGTTTGTTTGCTGCGAGAGTATCTCTAATGCACAGCCTTGACATATTTTGACCTTGAAAGATCCTGAGAGGATGCAGGAAGGGAGAACAAATTCCTCCACTTGTATAAGCTGATTACTATTAGTAAAGTCAGCATCTAAGGATCATTTATAATCACATTTGGAGGGAATTCTCATACAGCTATTGGCAGAATCTGCTTTTAATTCGGTGCTGATGTGCTTCAAATGGAGATGTTGTCACACTCCAAGGGAAAAAAAAATCCACAACATCTGAGCAGATATTGGTAATTCACTATGAAGCCAGCGTTTTGAAGTGCAGGCAAGATATAAGGCTTCACGGGAGCAATTCTTCAGGGGAGTTCAGATGTTGTGAACTCTGGATAAATAAATTAGTCAGGAAATGGCTTGGAGTAAGCTCAGTTCAACTTGAAAAAATAATTCATGCTTTTTATGAAATTCTATTCCCACTTGAAATTAGAACAGAGTTGACTCTCCTTCCAGAGATTTTGTTCATTTGATTTGGTTGTAGTGTGATGGAATAAAATGAAAGTACAGAGATTTATAACTTTATAGCTCTTCACTTTTGTTAAAAAAAATAAAAAAGAAAAAAAAAAAGGTGCCATATTGGCACCCCTTACATGTTAGGTGTTATTTAACTCCAGAAAACAGCAGCAAAACAAACCTAAAGGACATTATTTTTTGCAGCTAATTATGTCGTCTTAAGGTAATTATGTATTTATGCTTCAGTTTTCCTGAAATGGAGCACCAACAATTAATAGATTACTTTAATCTCTAGTAATAGATTCATATTTCTGAATGGCAGAGAAGTTGACAGATAAATCTTCTCAAATGGCTGCGACTTTTTTGGTTAATTTGATAAGTTAAAAGCAAATTCCTTGTCCTCTTCTAAGTCATGTGCAGCTACTTAGGTTTATATGGTTTAGTTTATATATTATTTTGGCTTTTATCTGCATATTTTTGTTTCAGAAATCATATTATGCATCCTGAAGATACAATATGTTTATCATTTTACCTCCTGGGTTGTATTTCCTTTAATATGTTAATATCTGTATTTTGTGAAACCTCTCTCTGTTAGTTGTTTCAAATTACACATATTATAACAGTTTCTAAAACTTCTTCTTCTCTTATTAGAAATTACATGGCTCTTTATATTTTTGTGATTTGTTATTTCTCTTACATCTTTGATAATATTTTTATTTTTTTTTAATTATTTTTAATTATTTTTAACTTTGGGAATTTTGTTGTGATCTTCACACCATGTGGTTTTTCAACACTAGGAGTGTACTAATAGAGATTATATTGAAGTATTTTTTATTATTTATTTATTTATTTATTTTTAACTACTACATTAAGTAAATTAATCAGTCAAATTAGTATTTTCTCAAGACAGCAAGTTCTTATTCTTTGTATTTATTCAGAGAATATCATTTATTTATTTTGGCAATCTGTTTCCTCACCAGAGTGAACTTTCAAACAGCACAGGAACAGGAAATTTCAGAAAGTACTGCAAGGATAACCATAAATACCTTATTATTTATTAGGAAAAAGAGCTTTTGCCTCTTTTTATGTCTCATTTCTCACATTCTGAAGAGAAAATCTGTAGTACTCAAAACCTGTTTACATTAACAGATTGGAGGGAGGAGAAGGGATGATAACAGGCCTTTGTGTGATAAACAGGCCTTTATCAAACAAAAATTATTATAAAATTTCATCTATTTGGATGTGCTATTACTGGATTATTCCCTGACATAATTTAACAAATCTGTTGCCTACTCTGATGATATTTCTGTCATATTATGTTATTTCTTCTTCTGGTGCCCAGGACAATGTGGCCAATACCTAATATCAGAAAGAAGTACAGTAAAAAGAACTTTAAAATTTCAAAAGCTTGATTTCTTTATATTCAGTGAAATTTCCACAACAGGAGAAACAATGTCAAGTGCTCTGCTCCAAAATATGAGAAAATCAAGGATGTGATTTGAAGCAGCATCTTCTTGTATGTTTTCCAGATTTCATTAGGTCTTGAGATGAATCTTTATTTCTGCTTCAGCATTTCAGTGGGCAGAGACTTCATCTGTTCAACTGAAATCACTACTGCTCCAAGTTTAAATGGTGATTTTTGTGGGAACACATGCATATTTTCAATTACAATTAATGTGGAATCTCATCTTACTTTATAAACCCATTATTTTAAGGTATATTAACCACGTCCTTTACTGCTTTGGAGAGAATAACTAAATTTTGCTCCTTTTTTTTCTAAAACACCGCATTCTCCTGAGTTGATATTTATGCCTTGGGAACCACCACCATTGTTTCCCTCTGCTGAAAAGTGCAGCTGCATGTCAGCGCTCATAACCATCTTACTCTCCAGGATGCTTTGTGAATTCTTAATTCTTAATTAAGCCTTAAAACAACAGAATGCTTTTGATTTTTAAAGCAAAACGTAGCAGCAGAGCATTCAAACTTTCCCTACACACACAGTGATTCCACTTCATCTGCTCTTACACACGTGGACGAGAAAACACACAAAACACATGGGGGTCAGTGTAGAAAATAGACAAAAAATGTTGTTTTGTGCCTCTCTGTGCTCAAATTTGTTGAGTTTAATGTGCAGCTGTACCAATGCATGAGAAGAAATCCAAAGCAATAAGCCCTCAAGGGGAAAAATAAATCAAAAGCTGTTTTCTCTCTTGTATCTCAGGAAATAGGTATTATGGGAATGTTGTCAATCAGCTGTTTGATACCTGAATGCTTGAATCTTGAAGTGTGCGTAAGGTGCCGCCCAATTTGTCCTCATGTTTTGGAAGATAGATGCCAATGACAATTTACATGAATAAACAGGTCTTTTATCAGGAGCTTCCCAATGAGCCTTGTGAACTGACTTGGAAGCTGTTCACAATGTTCCCGTGGCAAAGTCTGTTTTCCTCTGCAGATCGTTCTTTACGATATAAATATATATATTTTTTAGAAATATAACACATTAAAACTCTCTTTCTCCTCAGGTGAGTAGTAAACAAGGCTAATCTGCTTCAAATATATGGTTAAAGAACCAATATACAAGGCTGGCTCTGTCAAGATCTCCATCTGAAAAACCATCATGAAAACAGAAGTAATGAGCATCCCAGACAAAAATATTACTTTGATTTTTTCTCTTTCCCAGAATGTTAGAATTTGATCTTTTTTTATCTGTTTCACAGCAATTATTGCAGCACAGAAGCGACTCTTTCCAGAAAACTTTCTTAGAACAAAAGAAGACCAGTAATAAGTATAATGCATCCATCTTTCAAATTTTTATTGACTTGTAGATCAATGATCTATAGATCTGATGAAGGTTTTGTTGCCCACGTAAATATTTAAAACTGAAAATTTTGAAACCATTCAGCTGGGAGAATGCTGTTTTGTTTTATATCCTGCAAAAGTGGTGAATTTAAAGCTGAAACCTTCCCTTCTCATTCTCTTGTACACAGATATGCACACACGTTGCGATACTTGGCAGAAATTCAACTTCACTAGCAAAAAGAGGTTTATTTTACCAAACAGTTGCACAATAGGAGATGATCTGTGGATAGAAAAGGTTGGTGCTGACACCTGCATTTGTGATGAGAAGGTTTATTTCAGCTCCAACTGCTCCTGTGGACTGAATGCCTGTAAGTGACTGGAAAAGCACAATTTCAGTCACAAAGAACTTAAGTTATCTGTTCTGAGATTACCCCCTGGGATTAGCTAGAGCATAGAAAGCAGATATGTTAAAAAGATCGATGCTGGCCTACCCTAAAATACTAAAGGGCACGTAATCATCAGATGTCATCATGGAAGTCACTAAGTTCCTCTTTTTGAACAATTTAGAGCGTGTTACGTTCAAGTTTGTTATTTACACATAGGCATGAAATCACTACAGAAGGAAGAGTGCACAGAAAGATCTTTCCAAATTCTCCAGTTTTTCTTTTTTTCTCCTGAGATAATCTAGAGCTTTATTATTGGAATGGGTGACTTTTTACTACCTGTCGGTACTCATTCACTGTACCCCAGTAAAAAGAAGAAAATTTTGTCTGAGACTTGCAATTTTATAGTATTCAAGGCAGGTCAAAAAAAGTAGAATATTATTTTCCAATACACCAATTATGTTATTGCTTCATTAGCATTTAAAAAAAAAGAGATGTGAAGTAGAGCAAATACAAGAAATTAAAAACACCAAAGCAGTCATTCTGTGAAGCAAGCATGTCATGCCTCTGCAAAACACATATGATTAACAAAAGCAGAGAGAGAGTCTAAATAATAGCCAATATCTGCTTGAAAAGCCTTTTCATTTTGTAAACTGATGCACATTAGTGTCTGAGTATAAGATACATGCAAGTTGAGCAGGTTTTGAGGATCTGCCCCTGAATAATGTATAAGTAGAGTGGGAGAGTCAAAAAGTTAAGAGATCTGACCTTCAGAAAAATAAAAAATATGAGAAGAGTTGTTCTGTGAAATCTTAGGAACCAAGCAATTTTTGTATCTTACAAAACTCTGACTTATGGGAGAAGCCCCATATATTTACCACTTTTATATATATATCTCAAAGTCAGTGGGTTTTCTCCAAGATAGGACC
>VZTE01001346.1:1129823-1155904 GCA_013397775.1 Eulacestoma nigropectus | reverse complement strand
AAAAAAAAAAAAAAAAAATTAATAAATCCATTATCATTTTAATTTAAATATGATACATATGAAGTTAAGTAAATAAAAATTACCACACAGGCAAGTAATATAAACAGCTGATATATAACTTTTAGGCTTCAGTACTAATGATGAAACATTTCAGAATTTACCTCAACAACTCTCCAATGTAATTTAAGTACAATGGTTTCTTGCTAAAATTTCTCAACCCAAAACCATTTCTCTACCCTACCACTCTTAACTTTTATTTCCTTTTAAGTCATTTCAACTCAAGCCAAGAGAGATTTCTTTCCATATTTCTAAAACCTAATCCTTTTTAATCTTTTGACTTCTTTGGAACAAATAAATCATCTGTTTCTCCCAAAAGGCTGTATGTATTTTCTTAGTGAAGAAAGTGATGGTCTTCAACACGATTCTTGAAAAAATAATTACATCACCTCTACTTCTGGTGATAAGACCAATCTTGTGTTTGCCTGCCTTGCTTACAATCTTCGACACTTCACGATTCCTTTCTTCACATGTACCCCATTAAATGAAAACATTACCACCTTTATTCAGATATATGTCATCATTACACATATATCTCTTCTGAATCCCTGTCGCTGACCTTCTTCTCCATACATATCCCAATTGTTCCATATATTTCCACCAGGAAGAATATTCTAGACTACATGTCAAAGAGACTGCAAAAGGTAAGTTGCATTCCATAACACTAACCTAAAGTTGTCATCAACTCTGTTAAAACGAGCTTGTTCTTTGGGTAGAGCTCCACGACCAAATATCGGTTCCAAGTAGACCCATTTCCTTTGAATTTGGTTTAAATTCTGCAGGTACTCATCCAAGTTAGCTAGCTTTTTTTCCCAGATGGACACTTTATCTTCAAAACCTTTGTAATATGGAGAGTCCTTAAGAGACTGTAGAAGACAGCGATGATCTCCAACTTGGTTGACTGTGTCCTTCCAGTCTTTAATAAGACTGATAGTCTTGCCTTGGCTGTCTTCATAATCTGTTAACATAAAGACAGCTCCAACTCCCCATAGTTCAAGCTCACGTAATGCTTCTCTAATTGTGATTTCACCTTGAGCTCGACAATTCAAATCCTATTTAAAAGCAAGAACAGATCTCATGTGAAACTACAGAGCTTGCAATAAACTCTCCATTCAAAAATATAAAGCAAATTGTACTTCTATAGTATTAAAAATATATGCATATGGAACAACATATACCACATAAAATAAACCAGAAAAAACCTATACATCCTGTATTTAAAATGATTCATACCTTAAGTTCCATTGCTTTTTCTATAATGGCATCTGTCACTTTTAATAGATCTCCAAATAGCAAACCCTCAAGTGTAGTGCCTCGGGGAAGACCCAGAAGACGAAAGAGATCCAACCAATGGTCTGGAGAAAGATGTTCTCCTCTCACGTATTTTAGGAGTGGAATTATCATCTATAGAAAAAATGCACATGTAAATCCATCTAGTCGTTATGAAAATTGCATCTCTTTGATTATGGAGTGACATGTTATTCAAACAAAAGGAAAATTTAAATTCTTAAACTGAGGTATAATTTTTCCAGTTTCTGAATTTAAAGTTTAGGAGTATGATTCTGAAGACAACTCATTTTAAATCTGTGTCTATGTAGGCTGTAATGACCATTCTGTTTACTGTAGAGAACTAAAAGTTCTCAAAAGTAAGTGAAATGTTCAAAAAAGTACCAGAAGATATTTTGTTAAATTTTAACTAATTTTATTTTAAGAAATGAACAATGAGGTATAGAATGGAGTACATTACCCAGTAATACCAAAACATTTTTTGTTTCACAGGCCTTTTTGAAATTCATAGAATCACAGATTACTTGGGTAGAAAATGACCTTAGAGATCACCTGGTTACAACCCCCCTACTGTGGGCAGGGACATCTTCCACTAGACCAGGTTGCTCAAAGCCCCACCCAACCTGGCCTTGAACACTTCTACAGTAATTAGCAACTTACTTTATATTTGTCCACTTCTTTTTGCAGCTTTACTGTCATTACAGTATGTTCTTCCATCTTCCTCAGTTTGTCATGCCAGTTAAACAAAAATTCTTCAAATAGGTATATTTTACTTCTGCATGAAAATCAAACATAAAAAGGTAATAACAACACAGTACTACTACCACACCTGTATGTCCATTAAAAAAAAAAAGTAACAAAATGTTACCTAAAAGTAATCCAGTCTTCTTTGGCTTTTTCCTGAAAACCCTGATAAAACTCTTCATACAGTGCCCAGACTTCTGCACAACTCTGAATATCTTGGCTTACAGCTTCTGACAATGATAAGTCAGGCTCTTCCAACTTAAAGTGATGGCATTCTTCACTGCATAAAAAGATCATTGCATTATACATTACATTATTCCACTGTACTTTTATGGTTTATGAAATGGTACCATACAGAAATTATCATACTTTTTTAAGAAAAGTCATTGGCTTTATTGAAGAATATTGCTGCCAACTGCAATTTCTTTATAATCTCCTTCTTGAATAGAAATAATAAAGAAATATGAGGGATAACACTTCTACACAAGAATCTTCTCCCATATTCACAATTATTTTCCATAAACTTTCATTTATTTCCTATTTATGAGAAAAGTAAAATAATTCATACCCTCCAAATCAAAACTGAAAAGAAAATAATTTTGAATTGATTGTTTCTTCCTTGTAGGTTAAAAGAACACACTGATTTGATTTACCATCATTTATAGGCCAAGGCAAGAAGTTAAACAGAAAACTTCATCCTCTCAAGATCTGCAATAATGAGTATGGACACTTACTGACGGGAGAGGTGAGCTCCTGCCCACTTAAATTACAAGAGGATTGAGGTTCTTTTTGGACCAATATTGCAAACTTTCTCTTAGTGAGAATTTCAAAAGTCAGAATCAAGCCTTTAGTGTACCAATTTCCTTTTGCAACACCTTAAAAGACTTCTCAATTTATCCAAAAAACGTCTAGAAAAACCTAGCTTAAGAAATTCATGTTAGGTAAAAGCAACAAAAAGGACCCTGAAAAGGTAATGAAAAACATGTAATACAAATTAAATTACTTATATTATGTGTTGTGATAAAAATTGGTGAACATCTTCTGAGATACTATTGCTGCAAAAGATCAATATATTAATGAATGAGATATACAGGGAAATAAACATACATACATGAGTTTTTCTTTCACGGTTTTAAGTTCATCAAATTCTTTTTTTTTTTCCTTTATCATCTGAGCACTTTTCTCAAGTACATCCTGATCACCTGTTTCAATGACATCATCACTTGGCTTTAGCTGATCCCAGCGAGCTTTAAATTTTTCCAGGTCTTGAAGATATATATTGATACGTGAAAGCACATTTCCTCTCATCATTTCCATCTGCAAAGCAATAGGCAAAATTACATTCTTTCAATGGTTTGCATCTACAGCTATCATCAAAATCAAAGCATCAACTTCAAAACTTGATAACTACAACTTGATCAAAAATCAAACTCTAAAGCTTCTTGTTTAACGCCCGAAGAAATAGTTCCAAATAGTCCAACTTAATTCTCCTTGTTTTGTTTTTCTTTTAAAGAGGGCATTACTTTTTTTTTATTATGCTAGTACTTGAGACCTATTTATTCAACCTATGCTACCTACTTAGCTTGCCTCTTATAGCACATAGAAAAATTGCTGTATTCGTACGGCAAACGGCTATCTTCAGTAGAATTTCAAGCGAGTTCAGTAATTTGCCTATGTACTGGAATTACAGGCCTGTGTATAGGTTAGCGAAGCTAAGTGAAAAGAAAATAAAAAGCTTCAATACTAAAAACATGATAAAATAATAAAAATGCTATCTTTGAACTGTTATCCTCTTTGCCTCTGTTAACCATTTATTAAGCCATTTGTAACCAGAAAGTTGTTTTGAGACAGAAGTACAACAACACAACATTGATTTCAGCATCTGTTCAACAAAAGTTTCTCCTAATTACTGCTTCGGAGTTAACAGTTACTGCTTAAGAGTCTAAGTATTTTCCTTAGATGGCTCATCCTTAACTCAATAATGCCCGTGTTAACACTGAACTGACAACATTTATGGATTTAATCTAAGAGAAAAGTATTGTTCCAGACATACTCAAAATAATTTCAACATTTTCAGGTAAAATTTTAAGCTTTCATTGCTACCTGTTCAGCAATCATAAGCTGGTGGCTTTCCATCATTAATTCAAATTTATCCCATGTAGCTCTTAGGTTACCGATACTGTCCAAACCTGCACCAGCCACAGTTCGCAGAAGTTTGTTTTTATCTTCAGCCTCTTGAAACAGGAGAAATATCTAAAAGCAGAAAGATCAAAAATAAGTGTACATACAAAAATTCAGCAAATCCTGTTTATCTAAAGTAAATACATATGAATTGCCAATTGTGTATGCACAGATAGTAAGCTGATGTACAGCTGCTTTTTTAATACTGCTAATAGAAGAACATTAAAACATTTGAAAAAATAGTGTCTCAGGTATTTAGAGAAATTCTAGACCTTGATCTTAACATGAGATATACAGAAGTGAATGTCAACTATGAAAGAGGTAAGTGCCACCTGACATATTGCAGAGATCAACTCAACCAAATTCAATAAATCTGTGTGTATGTTTGCTGGCTTTGGCTGGGATGCAGTTAATTTTTTTCTTAGGAGCTGGTATGGGGTTGTGTTTTGGACTTGTCATGAAAATGACATTGATAGCACAGGGATGTTTTAGTCACTGCTGAGCAGGATTTACACAGAGCCAAGGCCTTTTCTGCTCCTTATCCCACTCCACCAATGAAGAGGCTGAGGGTGCACAAGGGACTGGGAGGGGACACAGCCAGGACAGCTGACCCCAGCTGACCCAAGGGACATTTCACACCATATGGCACCATGCTCAATATAGAAAGCTGGAGGAAGAAGAAGGAAGGGGGCATTCAGAGTGCCGTTTGTCTCCCCAGGTCACAGTTACGCATGATGGGGCCCTGCTCTCCTGGAGATGGCTGAACACCCGCCTGCCCATGGGAAGCAGTAAATTAATTCCTTGTTTGCTTTGATTTCGTGCAGCTTTTGTTTTACCTCTTAAACTGTCTTTATCTCAAAGCATGAGACACAGCCAGGCAGAGATATTCTATGCCATATAATATCGCATCCTTTCCTTTCCTTTCCTTTCCTGAACCTTCCTTTCCTGAACTTTCCTTTCCTGAACTTTCTCCTTTCCTTTCCTTATTTCAGTCTTTCTTTTACTTCTTTCTCTCTTTCTTCATTTATTTAACTATTTTGATCTCTATCCATGAGGTGTCTCATTTCTACTCTTTGTTTCCTCTTCTCCTGTCCCATTAGGGGTGAGGGAGGCTCTCTGAGTGAGAAAGTGACACAGAAGGTGTGAGGTGCTTAGCTGCATAGCAGGGTTAACCCACAAAAATAAGGTACAAAAAAAAAGAAGAAGGAACAGAGACACTCCAAATAAACAGAAATTATTTAAAAGAACACCAGTTTTTGTCACCTATTTATGCGGGGCAAAAAAATCCTTATTTTTTTCCCAAATATTAAGAGACAACAGAATTCAAAAGAAAAATCAAACCAACCCTTTTAAGCTACGTAAGTCAGAAGAATCATCTGAGATAAACACATACAGTTCTATATATTTACCAAATTGCCCTGTTGTATGTTTTCCCTTAAAAATTAGGAAGAGACAACAGGCAATAGTACTACAAAGTAATTCTCTTCAATATCCAGTAATTCTCCCGGAGTTCCTACAAAATGTAAATAATTATACCCGTCCTTACTGAGTAAGGGGCCAAGCAGATAATCTGTATGCAAGATAAAGATTAAGCTAAAATTAGATGTCTGTATATGGACTTGTTAAGCAGACATCTAGAACTCCCTTGAAACCAAGGTCTCAATCATTTAATGACAGAGGTTTCCAGCACTGTGTGAGATCCTCTACTCTATCCCATCTGCCTTACACCCACAGTCCCAAAAGTTACAGTGCTTCCTATACATCCTGTGTCTTACCTACCTTGAGCCTCGTATGGCGCTCTCTGATATGCAGGACATCCCTCAAACAGTAGACACCTACGTATGAATAATTGCATTGAGCTCTCAGTGGAGCTAAGAAATCAACTCAGGAGGATGAGCCACAGGGTGCCTACGCCAGAGGGACAAGGATTGCTCCAGGCTGCAGCTGACTATACCACTGGGACTTGATTCAGTTCCTCACAAATACATGTTTTGGGCCATCCAAGATGTCCTATGGCATTTGCATGGCCTGCAGCTGCAACTACAGGAAGGTAAAGGCCTCCAGAACTTATCTGTTATGTCTGCCAGCCTTGTGGGGATGTTGGAAATGCATCTCGGTAACTCTAGAACTGCACCTTTGGGCAACTGGACAAGACTCCTGCTGAGTATATTAACAGCACGTCCACTGCAGACACCTGCACATAAACACCTAAACACAGATGCACTCATTTAGAACTGAATCCTTCAAAGGATAAATATTGTCCAGTTGGGAAGAACTAATATGGGTTTTGTAGAACTCCACAATCTTGCAGAACCAGAGCTCCTTAAAGGCATCAGTAAGGGCACAGATGAAGGAAAGTTAAATCATATATTCCAGTTGAGTTTCCAAAAAGCTTTTACACAAACCCTCATCCAAGGCATTTAAGGAAAACTGGTAACCTTGACATAAGAACAAAGGTATTTGCACAGATAATTAATTGGGTAAAAGACAGAAAACAGTGTTAGGAGGAAATGGCTAGTTCCTGCAATCAAAAAATATCGCCCACAGAGTTCTGTCAGTATCTGTTCTGGACTGCTCAAAGTGCTTATAAAAGAATTGGAAAAGGAGACCAGCCTGCGAGATGATAAAGTTTACTGATGATACTATGTTATTTCAGGCATTAAAATACTTCATCTGTGAAAAACTGCAGAATGAATGCAGAAGAAATAATGACTGATGATACTGGTGACAAGCGAAAATCAAGTAGATAATCATGAAGTGACATAAATGCAAAAAATTAAATTTCACGTGTACAAGCTGAGTCTCAAGATAAAAACTGCTCTTCAGACTTGGTATCTCAGGATTATGACAGCTAGTTTTACCAAAATGTGAGCTTAATCTAAGGAGTAGAAAGCAAATCAAATATTATGAGTCACAGAGACCAAAAAGATAATAAGACATAATATTACTATTTCATCATGTAAATCCATGGTTTATCCAGATCTTAAAATTGAGAAAAATCTGTTGGTCACACAGAAAAAAGAAATAGAAAGAAAAGACTTATCAAAAGGCAACAAGGATGATCAAAGTTATGAGTGGGTTTATGCATAAGAAAAGATTAGATTAACTAACACTCTTCAATCTAGAACAGACATGGCTGATACCAAAAACAACAGAGAATAATAGAGTCATATGCCATGAAAAGGAAGAATAGGAACTGTTTGGTCCATATGTCTTCCAGTGTAACGCATAAATGGTATGAAGTTAACAGGTGGCAGTTGAAAAAAAAATGAAAAGGAGAGGTCCTTCATGTAATGGGTAGTCAATCTACACTTTACCAGGGTATATTCTGGGTGTCAAACGTGTGTTTGCTCTCAAGAGAAGACTAGGTAAGGATGTGGAAAAGAAATCCACTGAGTGTTACTATATGCTCAGAAACCACATAAAACTCAACAAGGTTCTGGTTGAAGGTTAGAAGTAAAAGTATCAAATATGCTAACCTGATTTTATATTTTCCCCTAGATAAATCACTCCACTGCTGGACACAAATTACTGTGATACACGGACTGATGTGCTGACCCTGTATGACTTCTGCATGATCTTTATTAGTTATTACTAATTTTAAGTTTCCATATTACAAAGTAATTACAGTTTTATAGCTGTTGTTCTGGATAGAATAAAATAGTATCTTACCCCTTCTTTTTGTTCATGTAGGCTTAAATATTTTAAATTGTCTTCTGCTATTTCCTCTACAGTCTGGGGCCTAATCACTAGTGTTTCCATGGCATCGGTGAGAAATGTAGAAACATCACACAGGTGAGCTACATAAAGACAGAAAACAAAGTTATCATGGAGAAAATATTTGTAGTTTTAAACATCCAAATCAGACAAATGAACAATGATACAACATTATTCTTAAGTATGCAAAGTAATTGCTTAACAAACTGCAGACTCCAATCTTGTCTAAGATTTTTGTCTAAGACAAAAATTGCAAATTTGTGTTTACACACAGCTTTTCAAACGTGATCCACCGCGTTCAGTGGATGATCTAGACCATAAGTATCAGAGACCCTTCTGAACATTAAGCATAAATATATTTATTTATATATGATATATGTATAGGCATTTATTTACATACTTTCAAAAGCTATATAGGTCTTTTTTTTAGGTAAACAGAAAAATAGACGTTAAAATTGTTCTTGGGTTCTTTGGGGTTTTTTTCTGTTTGTTTTGGTTTGGCTCTCTTAAAGAATCTAACTAACTAAAGCCACCTTGCTTTACATATTGAAAAGACTCACAAACAAATGCCTGTATAAGCTATAATGTTGTATTTACCTACCACGGTAAATCTTTTTTGATATTGAGAAAGGAGCTGTACAGCTCCAGGAAAGATTCACCTCTCAGGCTATGGAAATAATTCACTTTCTGCACAATCCTAGTTCTATATTTCCTGTGACAACCATTAATATTTAAAGCACAAAGCACTGTTATTCCTCATCATCTACACTTTATTCCATTTTGTCCTACTGTTCCAGATACAGATTGACCACCCAAAATAGGGGAATGTTTTGCGTTCTTCAACACAGTTTTAACAATTTCGACAATCTAAGTGATAAGTAATTCTATGGAGTAAGTCTAGATTATTTAAGGCTCCTCATGAAGTTTTTCAATTTGTAAAAGAAAAATCTAATAGCATTTTTTATTACAACATTATATGATGCCTTCTCAAACACCTAGGAGGTTTTCCTCCCTCAAACATCAAATAAATTTTCCTCCTGGAAGCAACAAAATTTTCTTTCAGATAAAAGAAACAAGCAAAATAATGTTCATATGTATTCTTTTACACCTGGAACAGATGTGGCCAAAACAAGAGAACAGGAAAGATACATAATGGACATCAAAGGGTCCTAGGTTAGGTCTGTAGTGAAACAGTAATATAGAGGAATACACAGCTGTAACAGATTACTTTCTCTGCATTGTGATTTCTGCAGTTCACTGTGCTTGAAAGTAAAATATTTCTTTAAAAGAGTATTTACATTAACACAAATGTGCACAAGTACAACAGAAACAAACAAAAATAAAACACTATCCATTGAAGTTATTTACCTTGAATAGATTTTCTCAAAGAAACAACTAGAATGTCGTACAACTTCTGGATGAAATCATCAATTACGGTTTTCACAGGGTTGCAATTAACAGTTAAACAATCTATTCTGATCGTGCTTCAAAAAAAGAGATTAAAAGACAGCAAATATTCAGTAGCATATTTATATGTCAGTATCTCTAACATCTATGGACATCTATATTTTACCCTGACTTCGTAGCCTAATGAAAAATTTCCCTTATAATTCTACAAATAAAAGTCATAGCTTATCGGGAAAATTACTCATAGTATTGGAATACTTACCGCAATTATGCATATATACTTTCAGTTTTATGGGGACTGAAGTCCAATGCTCTGCTTCTCCAAATAGTTACAAAATGGCTTGATTTTATATAACCAGTGCCCTAAAATTCTGAAAGGCTATTACCATACTCAAAAGACAAATACTTTCATGTTTGTATATTCATGTCTTTAATTCTCTAATTTCCATGAGAGTTTACTAACTCAGCCTTCAACAGTAATAAGAACAGAAGAAAAGCCATAGAGAGACATGTCAAGCCCCCATACCTAACATATCATTGACCATAACCAGTTGCCTAAAGAACACTAAGAAAAAGGTCTACCTTATTTGATATCTTCCTGAGTATCCTCCCTCAACACCAATATCTTCAACTCACGGATTTCTTAGCAACATGTTGCTTCTGGCTATCATCAGCGAGTTTCTCTTCTATTCACCTCAGTCTGTCCATGAACTCATGAAAATCTTTACTACTCAGAGAATTACTAACCAGCAAGGTCTACCAGTCCACTTGCCAGTATGAAATGTCACAACTTTTTCCTTATTCTGAACATGATTCCTATCAGTTTTACTTGAGAACTCTTACCATACAGTACAATAAGTTCATGTGAATATACGTAAGAATAAAAACCTTCACTAGCATATTTTAAACTATAAGAGGTAATCAAATGTTTCAATACAGGAATTATTTCATGACAAATATTTACTATGTCTGTTCTTAACTGTCATACATATTTCACATGTACAGGACTTAGCTAAAAGATTTGTTAAAATATTATGTTTTGTAGTATTTCAGAATCAGCACTGAATTTTAAGGAAGTTTCCCATTAGATCACAGGAAGTAATTAAAAGTTTTCAGAGAAGGTGGCACAGATAAAAGAGAGTAAGTATCTATTAAAAAAAATGAAAAATTAAAATCTAAACATTTTAAAAGTAGATCAACATTTTAAGAACACTTGAAATTCTATCTATATCTTTATATAAAAAGAAAATCTCTATTTTACTATTACCTTTAAAATATCTAATAGAATACATTATTCAAACAAAAGAACAGAGTTACACTATACCTTGGAAGACGTTCTGCTTCTTTCCCTCTCACTTTTAATGCCTTGAAGTTTTTTTCCCAGTCCTGTTTGCTAGAAAGATGTGTCTTCACCAACGGCTCCATATCTACTTGGCCAATTACGATCCATTCCTTTCCAACATTATTTTTTATTCCATGGGAAAGAAATATTTTCCAGATTAAAAAACTGTTTCTCAGTAACATTAAAATATTTTCAAAATATTTCAAGTTACATTCTCTATAACCTTTGTGCTCCTTCAATTATCTGTAGATTTTCTTAGTGCAAAAATCAGGAAGTAAAAAATGGTTTGACAGATTCACACATTTAAGGATAATCAAAACAGCAAGACCGAAAAGTCAGCTATTATACAGAGCTTTCAAAGGGAACTATACATATAGCTCAAGCCAGGCTTGTGCTTAAGTGGTTGGCTTAACACAGATGGACTTGCTAAGCTTTTGCTTATCTGCCTTGAAGACAAGGACAACAATTCACAAATGTCATTGCTCAGCTACTTCTAGAATGTCCAAAGCATAAAATGATACAAATCTAAGGGGAAAAAGGCATGAGTCAGTCCAATATTGAAAATACCTTGAATTGATTAGAAACATCTGCCAGCCTTCTGAACAAATCCTCTGCTTTACTGAAAGCAGTCAGAAATCCATTTGCATTTCTTTCGGTCATAACAGTGAATATAGACTCATCTTCTGCTTCACTCACTCCCCTAAACTGATTTGGAATAGAAATGAATCTCTTCATTTCTCTATAATATCTAGCTCGTACTTCTTCAAAAGGAGGTCTGAATTGCAACCGGCCTTGCCTAAAAAGTGAAACAAATAATAGAAAAACTAATATTTTAATGTAATCTGCACCTGAATATTTTCTTTTAAGGCAAAAAAAAAATCTTACTTGAACGTTAGATCAATAATTATCTCTGGTAAATTCTCGTTGAGTGCTTCTAAGCCCATTTGATACTGATGCTCCAGAGCCTTGTAAAGCTGATGATTCCAGTGTCGTCTCCAAGCCTTCATATCACTTGATTTGAAACCCTAAAATTTAACAATGTTTATTTTTCTTTTATTTTATTCCTCAAACCATAATTATAAGATGAAACTGCACACAGTATAAAATCTGAAGACCAGGATCTTAGTAAAATTCAGTAATCACATAGCTGGAACAGACTTCGTCACAGCACCAAGCCGGTCAGAGATTAAGGTTCATCTGGACAACACACTTAAGTCACATTGTTTAGTTTTAGATAGTCCTGTGATAAGTAGGGAGTTGGATTTGATGGTCTTTGTGGGTCCCTTCTAACTCAAGATACGAGTTTTTGATTATGTGACCAGTTATTGCATTTATTGCATTTATTTCAAATTAATCTAGGAATAAAAAAAAATATCCAAATCAAACAGTCTCTATGGCAGATCAGTATAAGAACTTCATTGAGGTTCATCATCCATTGGTTTACCAGAACATTCTTCAAGGGTACTCTAAAATGCACAGGACTCTGCTGGAAACAACATAAAGAGCTGGCCAAATGAGAGATTTAAACCTGTATCACGCCTTCTATTTTCTTGTAGTATGTAAGCTGCCTTTTAAATAGTATTTATAAAAATTCTCGTGTGTTTCCACAGATCGATATTAACCAATGAATTAATGTAAGATTTTACCTCAAAAAATTCCAAATTTCATTGGAATCTGCTACACTGCACTGTAAGAACAAGTAAAACCTTATCATACACTCAAGTTCTGTAAATCACAGATTCTGAGTTGGAAGGGACTCACAAGGATCATCAAGTCTAACTCTTAAGTGAATTGTCCATACATGGATCAAACCCATTACCCTGGCATTACTACACCATGCTCTAACCGAGCTAAATGGTCATTTGCAAGTCATGCAGGGATTTGCAAAAGGACAACAGAAGCTAGAAAAGAAATTAGAAACCTCTTCCAGACTAAAAGGTTGTCTCGTTTAATTGGAGATTTTCACACAGGGCTTTGGAAGCAGTCCAGGGTTGCTGCAGGAAGCTATACACTTAAGGTCTGCCGTACAATTCAAAGCTGCCCATAGGAGCTCTTCCAACAGAAAGATTCTAGAGATTAAGAAAACCTGAAATGGTCTTAATTAAGCCTTAAGACAATTATAAATGGAATTTTTTAAGAAATACATAAAATCTTAATGATGACAGCAGTAAGACTATACCATCTTATAATTTTTGGAATGTGAAAATAATTTACATTTGGTTAAGTTCTATCACTTCTACTCAAAGATTTTTAAAGAGTGAATACAGTTTAGGTAATTTTCCATCTAAAAATATTGTGTAATACCAAAATGATTTTTGAACAGATCCTAAAGCAAATCTAGATTATTTTCATAAAATATACTGACTTTAAGACAAAAATCTGCAAATTAAACTTCAAAAGAAATTACAACCCAGAAGCTGAATCAATACACTTATTTTTCCTATTATCTTGAGAGAATGGAAACAAAAATAGAAGTAAAATACTGTAAAGATACTGCGTTTATTTGACTGGCAAATACCAACAAAAGTAATCTGTGTTTGCATCACAAAGCATAAGAACAACATGTCCATCTAAGAATTTAGTCCTTTGATTGCTGAAGGCTATAGGAAAAATTAAACTGACTTGAAAGATAACTCAAAATAGCTTACTTTGATAATATGATATTCTTAATCAAAATCTTTGACATTTTACTCAATGATATTAAGGGTCTTTTCCAACCTTAATGATTCTATGATTCTACTCTAAAAGTTGTCAATTGATAAGTGAACAAACAAAAATATGGTTTTCTCATTATTTCAGGCAGAAATGCATTTTAATTCTAAATTTTATACATTTGTTCTATTCTGTGTGGGGATCACTCACTATCTGTACCAATTTCTTCATTTTACCTTGCATTAATGGCTCAGACACAACTGATCTACATTACCTGAGGTTTTCCCATTTCCTCATCTAACACCTATTATGGACCAGTTGTTCTTCTCCCATTGCTAGTATGACATAAAAAAATTACCTCCATCCTCCTCATCTGAGATTTTACCTCACATCTGGCATTAACTAGGACACAGATATTTTCCTAAGACAGCTAGTAACTCCTTAATCAAAATTAATTCAATCATGCTATGTTTGAGTCTTAAATCTTGGTTACTGTTGAAAAGACAAATGTTCACAGTTTGCAGTACGAAAATCAAACCCTGCCTGTGACTCAAGGCTGGCAAAACCAGTTCTGAGCTCCTGAAGTCCCTCTTTCCAACGCTGTTGCTGCCGAAGTAGATCAACATTCATAAGCAATATGACCTGTTAAAAGAATTTTAAGGAATAATAAACATACTCATCATCATGTAAATGAAAGAAAGGTTAAGGTATGCCATAATAGACATGATTTCAATGTCATGTGGAAAATATACCTTTTCAATGAAGTTTGTGTGCCACTTCCTTAGTTTTCTATTTTCAGTGGAAAGCCGTTCAGCAGCAGCTTGGAGTTTTTGGATATAAGCCTCTAGTTCTCTGGGATTATCCCATGTTATCTGAGCTTTTCCTCCAGGACCAGATTTTGAATGCTTTAAAAACACACAAACTTTGTAAGATTTAATGACAAAAATGGTCTACCAGCTAGCATACAGGAAGTGATAATATGAGAAAGATGGTTTTATTCCTAGTAAAAAATGAAGGACCCTTTCCCTAGCTGCACTAGAGACAAAATAATCTGGCAAATCACAGACATGGAGGGGCATAGCGTTACAGCTACATCAGCGCACTGGAGAAGGATTAATGACAGACTCCTAACAGAGTTTGAAATAGATCAACTGATGTTGAGACTTCTGCTCCAAAAACATAAGCAGACATTTGAAGATGAGAGGACATCATTGTTCTGCACAGATCAACACCAAAAATGTGACATTAATAATTGCTAATCAACTTCACCTGTTTATTAAGAAACAATGTTTTAAATTACAATGCAATAAATGTAGAAAAAGTGGCACAGAATATGCACAGATAACACTGAAATTAAAAAGACAAAGAGAGGGGAATTCTTTCACCTTAATTATCTGTTCAAATGCTAGAGCAGATTGTAACATCATTGGCTTCTGACTCCCAATCATTTGTTGATCAATAGAATTATAGAAATGTGCCACCTGTAAAAAAGGAGAGCTTAACTTTACAAGAACAAATAAAAGGTCTTATGTCATCTTTGTCTTAGCTGTAGGGGTATCTCAGATACCAATGACACTTCATGTGAAACTGAATTGAAATATAAGCCAAACAAAAACATACGTGGCATTGAGTGCAATCAAAAAAATATAGCACCCACCCCCAAAAACCCCACACATACTTCCATTAAAATACTTACAAATATAATTTCAGTTGAAAATTAGCAATGGCAAGGACAAGTTGCTCCATTTTATGACAATTCCCTTTAGTCATAATTATAAAAAACTGAGACTAAAACCAGGTGATCAACTAATTACTTGTCTTATTTTTGTATATTCATACAGCAACTTCATATGGCTTTAATACTATATTTCAAAAGAAGACATTCTGAAATAATAAAGCATATCTTTACTTTTTTTTTCTTTTATGGATTTAGCTAATTTGTTCAAGAAAGGAGTCACCTTCATACAGACATGCACAGCAAAAAGCTTAACCACATAGACAGACAAGACAGCACTGTAGAAATGTTCTACAAACTAAAGATGGGAAGTCAGAACAGGAAGCTACTACGGCATAATCTTATACCTGCTTGAGGATGACAGCCTGCTTGCAGAACTTTTGTGCAGTGTTTGCAACATGCTGTATTTTAGCTGGTATAGCAAACCCAAGTGCTGATAGCTGACGTACTTCTCTTAGCAGAGTCACCAAACGATCTGAGTAAAGTATGTTTAATGTTCCAGAAATGGGATCCAACTCCATCACAGGGCTATTAGCTTGGATACTGAACCAAAATTAATCATATTACTGAATATAATTTGATATTTATCCTTGCTTAGGTGCATTTTACCATAATATAAAAAACTATTCTAAACAGCTGATATCATTCTATTTTGTTTTTCTATGCTTATTAACATTTTAATTTACTCAGAAATTTTTCCAGTAACCTTTCCTTTAATTCAAAGCCAATGAAGATAAGACAGAATTAACAATACCTATCATTTTTGCTTACAAAGTTTTCCTGGTTTGTGACAATAGCTAACATGTAACTCACAGCTAGACACTATTTCTAAATTACACTGTATCCATCTTTTTCTCTCAAGCAGGCACGTTACCCTCCCCAGTCTTCAGTGCTGCAAAGGGGGAGAAAATAATGAGGGAACCAATCTAAGAACCAGAACTTGCATCAATGGAGTATTTTGGTATATTCAATCAGATGCTAATAAGAACATCAGCCTATCTTCAGACTTTACTCCAGGTTTTTTTTTTTACTTTAGCAATGTTTCTACCATCATCCTTTCATAAACACTTCAGCCTTATTCATTTTTTTCTTTTTTTTTCTCATCTCTTTTCTAGTTCCCATATCCATTGCATTCCCCTTCGTAGGGAGCTACTGCTTTTCTTCTTCTTTTAATTAACCACATCACATCTTCTAAGATCTCACAATAACAAAATTTTATGGTACTAATAAATAACATGGCTGTTATATATTTGAGTATTTTCATTAAAATAAAAGTTTTCACTTAAGTTTCAACTCCTGTATCCTCTGTAACTTCAGACAAGTTCTTTTCAAAGGAATTTTGCAACACTCAGAGTTGAAGACATCTCATCTCGTTTCTATACATTATCATAGGGATAATAATAATTTCTATACATATCTATAAGGATTACAATGGGTAACAAGTAAAAACAACAAGCAAACCAAACACGTCTTTCATTCCAGACGCTAACAGAAACTGCAAGACTAGTTATTAATGTGCAATATTAGCTATTAATTAGTTATAAATAATACTGTTCTGTATATTTCAGCTTACCAAGCAAGACTGGCAGGATGATGAAAGTATAATAAATTGTTCTATTTGGTTGCTCCATTCATTCTCAATCCTTTAATTTTTTTTTTATTTCCTTTGTCAAGTTCTAATGAATTACACCCCACTACAGATTTCATTATTTAATAAACATTATTTAAACAAGAGTGTATTTACCAAAGTCCTGACTTGGGATTTGATAATTCTGACTGGATATTCCTAGACCAATCATCAAATTGTTCTTGCTCATATACTTTTAACTGTTCCAGAAAACAATCTGCATTTTGATGAAAAGTTTGAAATCCTGGTAAGTCAGACAGAAGAGCCTTTGCCAGCTTGATAGAATCATCCACCTTAAACACAGTAACAAAGAAAAGAAGGTTAACTTCCCAGTATTCGATCAGAAAAGAAAAATCACCACAATAAAAATCAGTATTACAAAACATCCAAGTGGGATTCAAAAGCTGATTACGAAAAAAAAAGTGAATTCTGAACTGTCCCCTAGATGTTCGAATTCTCTTTACAGTAAACTGTGTCTGAATAAGTTGTCCACCAATGGCATCCACCACTATTAAGATACTTCAGGATATTCCACTTGGTCTTTAATTAACTCTCTGTAAAGGTACAGATCTTTCATGAGTCTTCTGTTGTATCTGTAAGGTCCATGACAATACTCAGAGGTATTTGAAATGGAATTTCACATCTACATGTCGACAAATTAAAACCCTAGTCGATACAATCAGTGGACATTTAAGAGCAATTTAAAAATTTAGCACAGTCTAAAGCAGATATACAACTGACACACATCAGCTGAACTGGGCTAATAGTTATTCTGGGGTAAGTAACTTCTCCTTCAAATCTGTAGTTATTGTAGAGGGCACTTATGTTCACAAAAAACATTTTGGTTTTCACTGGTCAATGTTTTCCAAAAAACGTTCAAATTTTCCTACTAAATTGTACATACAAACTTGCAAAAACAAGACAAATTAAAACAGAATTGTTGTACATTTACTCTTACTACTGTAAATTCCCTGTAAGGCACAAGCTCAAAGTGTACTACCAAGAAACCCTTTTGATTTCAAGCGGACACTACAAAGGTTAATAATAAAAAGTGAGAATTAGGATTTCAGAATCTGGCTGTCTATGAATCTTAAATACAATTTTAAAATGCAAACTGGAAGGTAAAAGTTAACAAAAACACCTCCTGTCTGAATTTCAGTTCCGTTTACTACAAGGAAACTGCATTGTGGGTCTGCTAAAAAAATTCAACTTGGCAATCAGCACCACTGAAAAGGAACCTTGATTATACAACTCTTGGGAAGCCCACAATTTTTCTATGTGGAATTCCCCACAGAAATGTCAAATACCATGTTTTTACATTCTGTGATAAATGGTGTGTAAACAGTAACAGAATCTCTTACCTTCAGTTCCAGCTGCTGTACCCATACAATATTATTGACAACTTCAGAAAGGTTCTTGCCTGACAGTGGCCCAGAAACATCGCCAGGAACACCATGGCATCGAGTTTCAAAGTCTGTCTCATAGTCTAACACATGCAAAAGACGGATTAGACCAGAAATTTAATAGAACAACCTTAGATCATTATTGTAGTTATAAAAATATCCTAGGAAAACTGACATAATTCTAGAAGTAAATAAAGATCCTAGCATTCATAAAAAACTAATGCAATTAAATACCTTTGACATAATCTTGAAGTGCTGCTAGCAATGTTTCCCTTTCAAAAAGCAATTCTTTGCTTATATTTGGGTGCTTTATCAGTTCTTTATGCTTCTGAAATATTTGAAGAAGCTGGAATATGAAGATTTAAAAACATTATCACTTTCTCATGAAAAAAATTAAACATAAGCTGACACCACCCAGTAGTGCTGTCTTTGACTCTAAGTACTTACTCCTATCCCCTAAACTGAATACTCAGGCATTAAGTAACTTGATCTTCAGGAAAATTTTCAGACTACAGAATTACCCATACCTGCTGTGGACTGTCCTGAATTTCTGAAATAAATTTCTTCAATCTGCTTGCTATTTTTTGTTGCGCTGGTGCAATAACTCTTTCATACTGAGAGACTGCTGCTTTCCATAATGGCTAGAGATAATGAGTTCATGCGTTAGTTTAGGACTATATACATTGCAAAAAGAAAGAACGTGAATAAATTAAAAATAAGCATTATACCTCAGTGTAAGGATTATAGTGTACAGGATTTAGGCCAGCAAAGGGTTCAAACACATGAGAAAGATGTAAAGAATTTTGTTCTCCAGCTGGCAAAAAGAACATAAGTTTTTCATGCAGTGTTCTAATAGTAAGCACCTATAAGGGAAAAAAAAAAGTATTTGATATATCAAATGTATTTTTACATCAAACTTACAAGTACCCATCTCTCTCCTTCTTACAAGAAACTTTTGAAAGGCTCAGACAAACAGATTATGGAATACTATCTGACTCTGAAAAGACTATGAAAGTATTTCAATTCACTTTTTTAACTTAAAACAATGCTGTTTAATTCTGTGTCTAATGAAACTAATGTGTATAATTCAAATCTCTACCTCATCAAGACGTTTGCCAAGTTTGGCTATCAATTCAGGGAAATATTTCTCATTTTTCCATGGATGTAGAGTATAATGTTGCCATAGTTGTCCAGTTAGGTATTCACAAGCTGACACCCACTGCTCACAAATCAAGATGCCAGCCTGTATATTTTCTTTAACACTGTGAAAAGGATCCTCCCACAAATTCAAAGCTGCTAATTTTCTCTGAACACATCTACCTAGTGAGCCACCTAGAAGATAAAAAAGTATGAAAAAACCAAGATGTTACGTTTGTTTAAAATAATTCCTTTAAAGGCTACACCACATTCCAATCACATTTTTTTAAAAAAAAGTGTACTGTCTTGATTTCAAACCACACAAATGCAGCAATAACTGATTATTTTGTTTCAGATTCAATAAATCTCTTGAATATCTCCAAGGTTAACAGAGGTTGGTCCAACATGTGAAGCTGATGGATTTGGACTCTGGATTCCACACACAAGCACCTGTCTTTATCAAGCAATGGCAGTATCTGGCTGCTCCCCACAACTCTTCCGCTCATGCACACACACAGCTGGCAGCAGCAAACAAACTCACTGTCCTATGCCTGTCCCCAAACATGGGGCTGCTGTCAAGAGAATGACAGAAGAACCTCTCTGCACATCCGGCTCTCACCTCCGTACAGACTGAACCAACCTTTAATATGGGTTTATGCAAATAAATTTTCTCCTCTGAGAGAAAGACAGGGAGTCAAACACAAGCATGACAAATCCAGCCCACAGGCTGAAAGGTATCCAATTCCATCTTCTAACTATCTACCACCTTTCCAAGTATGTGTGAAGGCATCTACCAGAACTGGCTGAATTATTGCATACTGGAAGGCAAGTAATATTCATGGATCATAATTATAAGAAGCAAGCACCTTCATGCTGTGGGTTGCTATTGGTGCCTTTAAAAGGAAGAAGGTCTCTGCTCAAGGAATCATTTTACTTTTCTCAACTTTTCATTTAATAAAGACTGCATAAAGGTTTACCTATCACATCCAAGAGATTATGCATGCGAGACTGTGGATAAGGATCATGTTCTGTTTGTCTCCACACACCATCAACGGTATCCTTGGTAGCCTCCACCAAATCCACAACTTCAAATAATGAGAGAGTATCCAAGTTGTAATAATCCTAGAAAAAAAATCCTTAATATGTTTGCTTTGCAAACAGTAGTGTAGAAACATTTACACTTTTCTGAAGCTGGTAAGTGGTGTAGTTTCCTGAGGTTTACTGCGCAACAGAATATGTCATAACTCTCTCAAAAAACTAAGCGTTTGTGTAAGTTTATTCATGTGAAGTATTCACTGATATCTGAAGCACTATTCAAGGAAGTGCTTTGTGGCTGCCGAAAATTTTGCATGACAGCCTTAATAGTGTCCTTTGATCTCATGAATCAATCCCCAGCTCAGAAACTATAGCATACAGTTGTATTTCTACAGCAGCTCCTAGTATGCAATGATCAAATCCGCTCCCAATTAAATGTCGGCATTCCCATGCACCACTGTCACTACAAATTACATGAATATCATTTAAAGCAAAATTCTGCCTGAGGAAAAAACAACTTAATAGTTACATATTTATATATTTGGAAAGAGTGTACATATACTGACATATATTTCATAGGAAGAGTGGTTTTTACTAAGTCTAGAAATGTATCACTGATCACACAAAATAAAACATACTTTTGCAATGTCCTCAAATAGGTCTCTAAAATATGACGCTCTCTCTTTACTACACCCTTTACTTCCATGACGAGCACATTCTCCCCAGAACTGAAATTCATCTGTTGGTGTAAGTATAGCTGCAAATAAAATAGAAAATATTTATATACAAAATAAATGAATGTTTTATAAAATATGTTCAGTCAGAACATACTTCCTAAAGCAAATTTTTACTATATGGTTATGTAAATAACCTTTAACTTCTGATCCTGACTAGACGCAGTATAAAAGTCTACTCTGGTCTCCTGGCATGACCATCAGTAATTCCAGTCTACTAACAACAACCAGTTACATTTCACACTGTGCAATCACTGAGAAGCCTAAACACTCAACTTGTAAAGAAATTATTTACTCCGAATTCAAAATTAACTATAAAAGACATAATTGCAGAACAAACCTCGCACATCATCTTCACTGAATTTTGTTCCTGTGTAACTGGGATCTGGTCTTCTGAGAGCAGTACTCAAGCCAGCTTCAAGCTCACTTAGAAGTTTCTGGAGTTTGGGATCAAATGCTTTATTCCACTTCTCATCCTGTAAAGAAAATTTCAAAAATTGTGACTCACATGACAGAGCAGTTACTATTTTCTTAAAAAATATATAAAATTCAGATTAAGTACAAACCACATGGTGGGACAATGTAGCTTTTTTACCCTAAAGTCAAGGAAGAGCACCTCATCCTTTTCATTTAACAATTCAGAAAAATACTATTAAAAACATTTTTATCACAAAATCAAAAGTCAGTTGTTGGGTTTATAAAGGCACTCTGAAAATGTGTGAGCTGTTTTCCAAATCAACCACCACTGACCAGCGTATTCCACATTTTCAGTCAGGCACTTCTATGACCAGAATCTTCTTCTCATCCCTACTGATAGGAGCTTAAGTACTTTCTTTAACTTAGAAATTATAACAATCACCCATTGTTTAATTTCCTCAAATACTTTAGTTTCATAACATAAAATATTTAGCTCAGAATTAAGTAACATCCAATTGAATTCCAGTTTCTCAATATAAATCTACAAAACATTTAAATTGGTAAATTGCTCACCTTCAGTAATACTGGTGCAAAAACTTGTCGTACAGCCTGATAAAGGGTGTTGATTGGTGAATCTAGCATAGATGACACAAGAATATTACTGTGAAGATTATCTTCAGTAATTACATCAGGTCTCAGCTTAAAGAACACCAACACGTTATTCTTTGAATCAGTAGCTTCAATCTGTAAGAATTAAGAAGACAGGATTTGTTTAGAAAGCTGTTACTGACTGCATATTATACTAAATTATATACACCATTTACAAAACCAATTTGCATCAAGAAAAAAATATAAAATACCATATTACTCCCTCTGGGCTCTGATAAAATTCTGGTAGTATCTGATTTGCAGAGAAAATTAAAATGTTTATTATACTCATTTCTGAGTCCATAGGAACCTGACTTCCAATATCAAATACATAAAGCCTTCTACAGCATATAATGTCTGTAAATACCATAATTTCTTACTATATTTTGAAAACTCCACTTATCACTTTCTCTGGACAAAACAGAAACTCTGTCTTGTACCTAGAGAAAATGAAGCATGAAGCCTATTTTTTTATCATCTTTTTATGTTACATACCTTCGGGAAAAATTTTCTATATATTCTAAATATTCTGTATTGTTTTTCTGAGTGTGTAAATGCATAACTCTATTCATAGATTTCTCAAGAAAAGAGAAAGGCATGCTCCTTTATCAGTAAAATCATAAATTGTAACATGACTAATGTTCCATCCACAGCCCAACTTATGGGTAAAGTTCCAAAAGTTGCCATAAAGTCATCATTGAAACTATTTGTGGCTGAGGAGAATTCATAGAACAGGGAAATATATTAAACATTTGATAAATTAATAGCAAAAAGATATGCTAAGTGAAATCCCAGATTCTGCGCAATTGTAAATATCTGTGTACTATTTTTCTGTTAAAAGAAACAAAGGGTAGTAAGAACAGCCTTCAATTTTATTTTCTTATCAAGTCTTTAGCCCAACACCTACAGACATAGCTTCACTGAGACAAGTACACAGTATAGCACCAATATGCATCTGATCTTCCACAGCTGCTGAAAGCTGCTTTGTATTTTAGACAGTGGCTCAGCAGCACCCTCAAAACCTGGTACACATAAATGTTCCTTCTTGCCTGAATACAGCATGCACTAGACTTCACAGATTAACCAAGGAGTTATGCAAGTTACTGGTCCGCACTTCACATGTGGAGGACTCCTTACATGCATTCTCCGTGTGTGAAGCCCCTGACATAACAGACACCACGTCCCTGGTCTCACTGCAGAACGCCATGTACCATGTCAAGATTCACACCTTGCCTGCACAGTCTGTGTGGCTGGCACCACACCATGCCCTCCTTACACGGTGACACTTCACACCCCATGGTATCAATTCCATGAGTCACTTGCTGAACACAAGACTCAAGGCAGGACATTTCACACAAAGAACTTCAGATTTGCTCACAGCTGGACACATCAGTTTGGAAAATGCATGCTTTGGACAAACACCCACCTCGGATTTGTCAAATATCAGCCAATGTGCCACCTATTGGGTCGCATTCCATGCACGGACATTGCCCATGCAATCCTTCCAGTCACCTGCATGCAGCCATGCCCAGGAAGAAATCATACATCCAACTCCACACCCCAGGCTGCCTCACATTCACACAGAGACAACATACAGCTAAAACTGCACCAACATGGGCAGAATCCACTAACATGTATCGTCAGCTGACAATATGGTCTTCACAGACTCTGGGGACAGTGATCTTGTTTCAGCAAGGATAGAGTGAATTTTCTTCTTAAGAGTTGGTACAGTGCCATATTTGGGGTTTAGTATGAGAACAATGTTAATATCACACTGATGTAGGTTGTCGCTGAGCAGTAATTACCCAAAGTCAAGGACTTTGCAGTGCTTCATGATCTGACGGTGAGGAGGGGCACAAGAAGCTGAGAGGTAGCATGGCCAGGACAGCTGACCTGAACTGGCCAGAGGGATATTCCATACCACAGAGCATCATGCTCAGTGTATAAACTGGGGGGAGTTGGCCGGGAGGCACCGATCGCTGCTGAGGATGGGCTGGGCATCTGTCAGTGGGTGGTGAACAACCGCATTGTGCATCACTTGCTGCTCTTGGGTTTTGTTCCTCTCTCGCGCCCCTTTTCATTGCAATTATTAACACTATTATTAGTGTATTAGTAGTTAGCTATTATTATATTTTATTTCGTTTCAGTTATTGAACTGTTCTTATCTCAACCCACGGCGTTCTTTACTTTCCGATTCTTCTCCCCATGGCGGGGTGGGGGGGACAGTGAGTGGTACTTATCTGCCGGCTGGGATTAAACCACCGCAGCCGCCAGTACCTTGCAGCAGACACAGAGACCTACACAGATATTCGCAGGAGGGAGATGTCTCCCAAATCTGACACCAGTCTTTACGACTACTAAGCCCGGGCTCACTCCGGGCTCTGCATCCCCGCTCGCATGCCGGGACGCGGCGGACACGCGGGACCCGCAGGTGCCGGACACTACGGTACCTTGTTGGAGGCGCTGAGCTGCGCGCCCGAGTGCTGCACCACGAGCAGGAACTCATTGCCGTCGTCGAGAAAGCGGCTCAGCTCCGGACGGGAATGCAGCCCCGCGGCCAGGGCAGCGGCATCGCCCGCCGGGTCCAGCCCGAAGTAGTTGGCAGCCGTGGCTGAAATAAAGCGCTTCCTCCTGTCTCCCTCCCCGGCCATGGTGGCGGCACGCATCCCGCCAGGCAGGATCAAGGCGGGGGCGGATCCAGAACCCCACGGGACCACATGCAGGCGCTGGCGGGAGAAGACCCAAGGGGCTCACGGTAGGAAGGACAGCGGCTCGCTCCGGGGCACGGGGGGAGAGGCCCGGAGCCGTCGCGGCGTCCCTGGGAGCCGTCACTATGGTGACCGGAGATGGCGGCCCTGGCGCGCAGGCGGGCTAAGTCCGGGTGGCGCCGGGCAGGACGGGGAAGGAGGCGGCGGTCGACGCGCTCGGCAATCAGCGGGACGGGGCGGGACGGGGCGGGCCAGGGCGGAAAAGGCGTCGCGCTCTTCCCGGCACGGCAGCAGCGCCTGGCATTCACACGGGGCTCGGCCGGCGCAATCCGCTGCGAGGCTTCCCCTGGGTTCACCGAAGCATCTCTCCTGCCATCACCTGCCTTACGGTGTCACGGCCGCCGCAGTACTTGAGGTGTTTCCCTGGCGCCCGCCCCGCCCCGCTAGGGATCGTTTCCGCTTCGGGAGGCCGTGGTGCCCGGTACAGCAAGGCGAAGGACTGCGGGCCCGGCCCCGGGGAGCCCTGGGCGAGTACTCAGACCGCCCACCTGGAGCACAGGCTTGTGGCTGCCCGTGGTTTCGCGGGTCAGTGCGGGCGTAGCGGTGCGCGCCCCACTCAGCGCTCCCGGCCGCTTCTCCAGAGCGTCTCTAAAGGGACAGAGCGCCTCCCGTCCCGCCCAGCAGCTGCCGCTGAGCTCGGCCACCGCTCGCGCCTCTCGGCAGGCGGCTGCCCCAGCCCCACGCCCGCTTCCAGCGCTGACGGGACACGACCGGCAGCTCCCCCCGGGTGCGGGCTGTGACCTCGCGGGTTCGAAGAGACTGGAAGGGTTGGCGTTTCCCGTTTATTTCGCTGCGAACGCTGAGCGGTAACCGGCACGCGGCCCCGCGCAGCTCCCGCTCCGGCCGGGAAACGTGCGCGGCAGCCCCGCCCTCCCGGGGCGGGCCCCGGTGCGGCCCCGCCCCGGCGGCGCTACCACTTCCTGCCCGGCGCTGTCTGTGTCCGGGTCGTTCTCGCCGTTCCCTCCGCAGCCGATACCGCCCGCGCTCGCTCCCGCCCCCGACGCGACACCCGCTTCTGTGAGCGGGGCAGCGGCGGCGTCTGCCCGCGGCGAGCGGGGGGCGGCGGCGCCCCGTGGGGCTGGGGACGAGCAGTAGGAGCAGGGCGGAACGGGGTCTCCTCTCGTCTCCTCACCGCCGGTCTCCGGAGGCGGCGGCGGCGGCCAGGGGAAGCGAGCCCGGGGGGGCCTCGG
>VZTE01001346.1:1118322-1129214 GCA_013397775.1 Eulacestoma nigropectus | reverse complement strand
TTTTTTCAGTGAATTGGAAGGATTGGTCAGCACACTGGAAAACAAGAGCAGGAAAGGTTTCTCTAATAAATACAGGAGTCTGAAGCGTCTTGTTCATTAACTACTGTAAAAAGACCACTTTATGCCGTGATATCCAAAAGTTGCTATTAGAATGATAAGCCATTAGTGCGGTGCGGCAGGAGCTTACAGTGTGGCTTCCCTGAAGTAACTGCCTGCTTCATCTGTTAGACCTTGTTAAGTATGCCAGTAAAGCAGTAGTTACGACTAACGTCCTGAGGACATGAGCGTACAAAGGACTTGCGAAATCAACACTACGGGAATGGCTATTGCGTGAAATTGTGGTGTATGGCCTTTCTCATAGGCTGGCCAAGCTTGAGCTTAGAAGAACCCGGGCTCTTATTTTGTTATGACTGTTCATTTTGGGTAACTATTCCAGAGCTCACTTTCTGTGGTCATTGATGACCTTTTAGTTTCAGTCAGTTTATTCATTGCCTACAAATAACTGTTCTTGTGCCAGCATTATCCTCTATACAACTCTACTCCCTCAGGGTTCTGCCTCAAAGTATATTTGGAGGGAACGCTTCTGTTTTCTCATACTTTATTTTGTATACTTAAAAAAGCTAAATTATTCTGGTTTGCAATACCAACTTTCAGTTTCCTTGCTCGTCTTAGCTCTTGTTTGCATGTGTTCAGTTTCAGTTTGTCTTTCTGGAACACTGTTAACTGAAATTTTATGATCTTAATTTCTTTTACTTAAAATAAGTGTTTTTTAAAAAGTAGCTCAAAAGCAAGTAAAAAAAGCTTTTGCCCAACAACTAGCTCCCTGTAGAATCTCTATGATGTAAGTTAGAGTTCATGCTATGCGATCGGAAAATATTAGATACACAAGCATTTTTGGCATCATGTTATTGCACAGCAATTTATTGGTAATATTCTTTAGTAAAATCAGTGATTACAAATAGATCTATGTTAATCTGGGTAAAACCAATAAGCAATAGCATACCGTGTGACTCTGCTTCTTTCTGGTGACTTGTGTTCCTAATGCCAGTTGGAGGGATGGATGAATGTTTGTAGGACACCTTTAATTCTAGCATTCAGCACAGAAGGCTTCATCTTGGAGTGTTGTGTTCTTTTCCAGTGAAGCTAAAAAACGATAGATGGGAGTTAAAGTTGTTCACCTCTCTCAGAACTGAGCTGTTCTTCTCCTGCTTGACATTTTAATTTTAAAATTGCAATGTGGGAGCTGCATAATTTTAAATCCTCTCATATGATTAGCTCTCACCTCATTGTTAGAAATAATCTTAGCTTGTTCTAAAAGTCTGTAATTTGTGTTTGAAAGGAGGGTGCATTGGAAAGGTGCTGCAACGCCGTACTGACTAAAGATGCCTTTGTGTGGTCGGTGTTTTTACTGGAAAAAATTCTATGCATTCTTTTAATGAATGATGAATTAGAAAATTCACTTCCTAGGCAAACTGGGTTGTGTGTTACATAATGAAGACAATGATGGGGGGAAGCTGTGTGTGCTGAGCAGCTTCAGTCTTACCACAGATTGCACACCACTATTCTGGTACATATACCAAGTATCTATAGAATTTGCAGATTCTTAGTTATATGTATAATGTAAACAAATTGACCAAGTTTTTTTCCCAAATTTGGATGGTTAACTATAAATAGCCTGACTTTTAAATATGTCAAACTCTGCAGCTCCTGTTGACCTTAATGGGATCTGTGCATATTCAGCACTCTTGAAGATCATGCTGCTTATTAGAGGCCTAGCTTTAAATGCCTGTATGTATAAATATAAGTAGATAATAAGGCATTTGAATTACTGAGTAGTGATATTTTGGCCATCTGTGGGGGGTGGTTTTTTTATTAATATCTACAAGAGAACAGTACTTCTGCATTTCAGAAACAGTAATAGTTGCAATAAATTGGGCTATGAGATGGTCGTGATCTAAAGGTAGTTTTATGTTCCAACAAGAGTTGGGGATGACAGACATTTGCCCTTTATGAAATGCAGCATAACTGTAGATTTATATTTACATCATTAAACAATTTAAATAGATTAATAATAAATGTTTTGTAATTTAATTTTTCCTGTTTTTCACATGTCTCATTAAATAACACTGTTCATCCCTGTGTTTCTATTTGCTACTACAGATCACAAGCATCTAGTAAAGTAATAAGTGGAGAGGAACATTTTTCAAGCAAAAAGTGCCTGGCTTGGTTTTATGAATATGCAGGTAATATGCAATAGATTCATGTTTAAAACAATATGGTTTTGTTTTAAATAAAGCAATACATCAAATATTACATGCATTTTGCTTTTTATGCTGATGTAGACATACAGACATATTTTTATTTGCTTCCTTATAACATGCACTTGAATTAGTATAGCTTTTATTATTACCGTCTTGGTATTTATTCTTTTTGACTTATTTTTCTTTACTCTATGCTTTATAACTTTAAAATGAAATAACAGATGTTGAGCAGTACAGTGTTGAACCAGTATATACTGAGTCATTGCTTTGAAATTGTCAAGTAGAAGTCAGGACATAGAGAGATAATTCAGATTGATGCTTATGTATCTAACTATATCTTTTTTGTGATCATATTAAAAGGCTAATGACATAGGTCATGATTTAAGCTTCTTGGGTTTCTGTTTTACAAAACTAAATAATAGAGGTTTATACTGTTTTTCCATCTGAGAATTTGTACTAACATTTTTGGTATTCTAAATAACAAATGTCTCATTCCAAAAGTATTTGAAGTAGCCTCTTTCAAATAACTCAGAATTGCCATTGAATAGCTGCTTTCAGTGAATATGTAGTGTATTTTGCAGAATGTATTACACTAGTACTGCTATTTATTTACCAATTATATGGTTTCCAAACTCAGGATTTTTAAATTGTTATTCATTTCTTGTCTAGTCACTACTTAAAGTCCATCATAACTGGTTGGTGATTAAAACTCATTAATGGCCAGTTCTTAATATGGAGTGAGCTGCTGATTTATCTGCCAGCAATTGGTTTGAGTATATTTATCAGGACCGATATTTTCCTTGCAGTCTTTCCACAGCAATAAACTACTCTTGTTTGTAGTAATCTGCTTTCTCCTTCAGATTTGAGGCATACTCTTCTGGAGTAGAGTCTTTTCTCAGGAAATAATAATTCAAAGTTAATTTTCTCGTGATAAATGTGTTTGCACGTACTTCAGACTTAATGTCTGTAAATTTTGTCTTTGTTGTTGAGTCAAGAATTGAATGTAGGAGGTTATACTTTGTTAGTTAAGCAGTAATCAAAAAATGCCACGTTTCCAGCATGAGATAGAATTCCAGTTAAATTATATACAATAGGATATAAAATATTTCCATTGGAAGATAAAACTATACACACAGACATATATATATATATATATATATATATATGTACGTATGATTTCTGGACCAGAAACACTGATTCAAGCTTTTACTTGTCATTAGCAGTGAATCCTTGTATGTGTTTCTCTTCATAACTTGTTGGGGTTTTTTAACATTTTCTATCTAACACTGTTTGACCTTGCTTACCTAGCCAAAATGTCCTTTGCAATATTTTTCGAGAGGTAGGGGATAATGATCTTAAATGTCAGTTGCATTTTATTTTCCTGTAAAAGTAGCCATTCTCAATAGTTTTTATTGACAGTGTTATCTCACAGTGAGTAGTTATTCAAAGCACACTATCCAAACTTTTAAAGAGGCTTCTACTTACACTAGCAGCAGATAAAGTGGAGATAGGTATCATCAAGGTCTCTGCCTATTGTAAGTAGCAAAATTTGCTAAAAAGTTGTAAGATGGCATGTTGTTTTGGAAGATAAAACCTTTCCTTTTTACATGAGTTCATACTCACTAAATGTATAGATTCAAGACACATCAAAATACTGCGTTGACAGGCCTTTTAATAATATTTGGCTGCCCAGTAGGAGTCATTTTTGGAACAGGCTTAGTCAAAATAACTCAAACCGGAGAGGGATTAGAGAAACAAAACACTGTAGCTTGTGTCCATATGCGCTCTTTAAATGCACTATTTTGCTGCATTTTAGAGATGTTTTTTTGTGTTAAAATGGAGAAATTACAGCATAACACTAACTGTTGTGGCCCTAATGAAGCTGTTTTCATTGCAGCCCTAAACCTTTTTCTGCTTTGTATATGGCTAACATGCTCAGTATTTCTTCAATTTATTGTTACCACTTTAGTTTTATGATGCTGAGTAATATAAGCAATCTTATATTATTTGCAGATTCACCCTCTTCTGTGTTAGTGTAAACCCATAATATTAGCACCATCAAAAGAATAATATCTGTAATAGTAGCTCAGACAGAATTAGATTTTTTTATTGTTGATAAAATAATTTTTCAAAGAACATTATTCGTAAAGTAACTTCAGCAGACAGTAGCGGTGCCCAAATTGTCTTAAAACAATTGACTGCCACAGTTATTGGAGTTGAGCTGTGTCAATCGGAAGCTCAGTGGAGTCTTTTGAAAACTTGGATACAAAACTAAAATGGCTCGTCTGTTATTATACGAAGGCAGTGCACAGCACAAACATTCTGGCGTAGTACATAGCATACGTGTCTACACAATTGCACTTGATAGAATAGTTCTAGCATAAAAGCTACTTAATAGCGTAATTCAGTGTTTTTAGAAATACATCGGGTGCAATATAGCCTAATTATTGTGCATAACCCTTGTGAGCAGTGAATGTTGCTTACTTTTCAATCTGGTGTGGTTTTTGCTTTGAAGGTCCTGATGAAGTTGTAGGCCCTGAAGGAATGGAAAAATTCTGTGAAGACATCGGTGTTGAACCTGAAAATGTAAGTTTCTTTCCTTGTGTTAATAACACCTAAGAGGATATTAGATAAGGTTAAGTTCTGTGTAACACTATTAACTCCACTAAGCAAAGAGTTTTTCATCTTCTTGCATAGGAGCTGCTCTAAGATATTTCAGCTGAATATATCAATTATCCTTGGCTGGTGTGTGAGGTTTTTTTGGGGGGGTTTTATTATAGTAATACTTCATTTTCAGAAATTGAAATTAAAGGAAAAATTGCATGTAGCTGAATTATTTAATGGTAATAAATACTAAGTGCAAGCATGTACCACAATTGCTAGGATGTTTGAATGCTTAAGAGTTTTATTCTTGGACATTAGTAAATCATCCTTTTTTTACGTACTGACTCCTTTTCCTCCCCTTGTGGTTTTTTTTTTTTTGCTTCCCCTAGATTATTATGTTAGTTTTAGCCTGGAAACTAGAGGCCGAAAGCATGGGATTTTTTACCAAGGAAGAATGGTTAAAAGGAATGACCTCATTACAGTAAGAGTGTTTTTACTTATCTAATAGAATGTTCTTATTTTATGGTTGTACCTATAGCTTAACTATTCTTGGTCTATTTCTTATATGTTGGAAATAAGACACAAAAAAGCTTGCTTTTAGGTCTGGTCTTGGTCCACAGCTGCAAAATGAGTCTGATGAGTTCACTCAAAGGATTAAGTTTTGGTCTAAACCTAGTTAAGTCAGGTTTTGGTGATTTCCTTTTCTTGCAAAAATATGTTAAAATACCATTGTAGTTAGCAGACATAAATAAGTAGATCATGAGATGCACATAAGCATATCTCAACACTAATACTCTAGAAAGATTTTTCTGATTTCTGAGCTTTGTAGATGAGGACTGCATGGATAATAGTTTTGGCTATTAGTATTATTTATTAGATGCGTGTTAGAAGCCATGCTTAATGCTTAGGTTAAATAACACCTTTTCAATTTATAAGTTAACTTCTCCCTCTGTTTGTATTTGAATTTTTGGTGTGTTAATGCCCTGCCTAAAGAGATCGATTCTTATATTAAAGTAATCAGCTTTTTGTGAGGCTTAGTTCAGTTGTTACTTTTTGTTTGCTCTTTGTGTAACTACTTATGGTACCTTAGTGTTTTAAGGGTGTCTTGTTATGACACTGCATTCAATATTAAAAATAGGGAGCTACTATTGCAGCTAGAACACAGTGGGAAAGACAGGTTGATTTTGCCCTGTCAGTTGTAGATTGGTTTGGGAAATTGTATCAGGCAGATACCCTCCAGTTACTTGAAACTATGGAGTAAGTGACTCTGGACTGACTCTCTTAACTCTTAATTGATTTGGGATCAGGCTTCTGATAAATGCCTTGATTATTTTGTGACTATCACCCGAAATTAGATTAAGAGCTGGAATGACTAAATTGCCTGAAATTCAGGATGACAGAGACTAAATTCTGGGCGCATGATTTTTCAGATGCGGCAAATGGGTATTGGTCACTTACCTGAACTACTTAGTTTTTATGCCCAAATAGAAGTTTTCAAGCGTTAGCCAATCTCACAGAATGCAAGCACAAAGATGTATGAAATCGGGCACCTGTTATGAGCCGATGTTTTAGACTTCTAATAATTTGCTGTGACTGGAAATCTTGTGGTTCTTTTCAGAACAGAGCTGGTCATGCTGTAGTCTAATTGTGTTTAAGACTGAAAATGGGGTGCTGCTGTGTGTTTTTATAGAAGCAGTCTTGTGATGAGAGCACTTGCCTAAGCCTAAAGCACTTAACCTGTATGTTTTGCTTCCCCTGTTATCTAATAAGCTGGCTATAGGCTAAGCAGCTAGATGAAGCAAAGACACTCACATAACACAACTCAAGATCCATTAGCTAAAAAGTACGTGTGAGTTCTGGCTGGGAGTGAGTGAGCAGCTCTGTGGCGCTTAGTTGCCAGCTGGTGTTAAACCATGATGAAAGAAAATATAAACCTGTAGACTTGTGCTCTTGTTGCTTACTAGGAAGGGAGGATCATATTATGGGATTCCATCTGGAATAGGGTAATCTAGTTTCTCGTGAAAGGTTTGACAGAAGTTTGAAGAAAAAGGATTTTGCACTTAAAATGACAAAATATTACTACATGCTTGCACAGCTTTTTTTTTCTTTTAATTTTTGCATGAAGAAATGAGATTGAAATGCATTAAAAGCCCAGAGTGTGCTCTAGTCAGAGTTACATTATAGAATCTGTATTTCAAAATACATTATATGTCACACAAGGTAATTGCATGAACAGAGTTGGGTGGAATTCAGCTCCACAGTAAGATACCTAAATGTTTGGTTTATGTGCAAGAGCTAGGTTTCTTGAACTCTTAGTGCAATCTTTGGAGATCTGGTTAGTGCAATGGAGCCTAGGGTGGTATCCAGTTTGCCCTAAGACCTAATGACTGGTCACCTGAATTGCTCTTAGAGGTTGCTTGGCTAGTCCTCTATGAATGGCAACACCTGAAGCTTAGGACATCTATATCTAATCTACAGTTAGCTGGTAGCACTTGGGTGCCTGAATCTTGAAGTGGCATTCTCTCTGCATGTTGTTTCATAATACACTGGCGAAGTTTGTTGTTTAGAGATGAGAAAAATAAATGTGGGGTAAGGTAGACACTGTCAAAATTAAGGTGAATTGAGACCTAAATAGCATCTTATGAGACCTAAGAAACTTAGGCTGTGAGGTTTCCAGTATGTTGTGTAGGTAGGGTGAATTCTGTAACATATATATATGTATATATATATATATATGCAAGCTCTTCATAGCAGTGAGAATCAAGTACCTCTGCTAGGCAGTTTATTTCAGCTGCTTTAAATACGTCATTAGGATGAAATATATATACTAACATTAAATGCTTTTGGTTTAATGTTTGTATACATCTTACTGATTTTTCTTTCTGGTAAAAGACAAGCATATGTGAGTAACTATGAAATATAAAACATTGGAATATCTGAGTAGGAGTTAATGAATCTTCACTCTGTCCGTGTTAGCTATGCCTCAGATAATCTCTCTACCTCAGTAGAAGTTCAAATACATCCGCTTCGTGGTGCTAATTTAAGTTTCGTTAAAAGCGTGACATAGGGATGAGAAGAGAATGTAGTAAGCTAATGTCTAATTTTGTTGATCTTGAGGTAACATTATTTAATGCTATCTTTCAGTAAAGACAGTTTGAGAAATCGCATCTTTTTCTAGTGTCTGTACAGGAGTGCCTCCTTTTGGGAAGATGGTCAGTGCCTAGGTACAGAAATGCCCTAAATGACTTTAACAGAGATGTGTCCCTGTATCAGGATCCAGAGGGTGGTGTTTGTCTGAGCATGTTTCATTTGGCTGGTTATAAATGGACTGATAATAAATTGCTCAGGAGTCTTAACACTTCATAATTGCACATTTTCATACCAACTTTTTCAAAAGAATCAGTTGTGCATTAAAATGCACATAGCCAATAGTATAGTAGACAATAACTGGCATTTCACTTTGCGCTTAAATTTATGATTATTTGACTGATTTTAACAAAGTTGCTTGTAAGAAATTTAAACATACTGAAATTTGTGTTTGCCCATGGTATGGTAAATAATCTCAGTCAAATTATGTTTGACAAAATACGTGGTAAACCCACTATAAGTAGCTTATATATGTCACTAGTACACTAAAAGCTTGAGCATTTAGGTAGATGTTTAAATAGGTAGATTTGTTCTCAAATGTGTAGAACATTCTGTTGGAAGTATGAAGGTTGGAGCATAGGAGAGATGAATATAAAATGAGATGCCTTTCTAGCATGGCATAATGCTGTTTTAAGGGTTAAACAGTGGAATGCAGACCAATTAGATGGCTGAAGACAAAAAAAGTAATTTTATCTTTAGTTAAATTTACCAAAGCTCTGTTAACAAGAGTTCTTTTCAATTTATTGTATGATTTATTGCAGAATATATTAGTTCTGTCATCTGAATATGTAGCCTAATTAGCTAATAGTTTTATTTGTTTAGCACCAATGTTGGCTAGGAGTCAGTGCTGCTTTAGGTAGATGCTGCTAGAGACAAGAAGTAATAAAAGGCTGCATCAGTTGGAATTGCTACGTTTCTCTTGTCACAGTTTGAGGGACAGACTGACAGATAGCTGTGCACACACAGGCTGGCAGATCTGAGGAACAGGAAGTATCAGCTGTGGGCAAAGTACAGCATCAAAGCACAGCATCTCAGCAACCTGCTGCAGTACCCCTGAAGGGCCCTTGCTGGGGGCCTGTGTGACAAGTCCATGTGGAGCTGTTAGAGGTGCACATGTATTCTCTGAGAGGCAGGCTGCCGAAAGGGGGACACGTGACCAAAGGAAGTATTTATGTACATCTGCGTTTCTGAAAGTATTCTTCTTCACGAAGGATACAAGGCAAGGTAGATTTTTAAATTTATTTGGTTTTAATCATGGCAGCTTTTTTATAAGAATAAAATGTCATAATTGTTCTGTTGAGTGAGTATTTTCTGGAGGATTAGCAAGGTTAAATTGCATTCTCCTTTGCCATTGTTGGTGAATCTAACCCATTTTCTATTTGGAAATAAAATTTCTTGCTGAGTAAAGTACAAGGAGATCTTCCTGCCAAAGGATTATTTTTGCCAAAGCTTTATCCTGTTGACTAGCCAACCTGTACATTCTCATGCAGCCTTTGATTTTTCAGTTGAATAGCTACTGACTAATTCAAGTGATTAAGGCTTTATCAGAGCTTGCATTTCTCAGTCATAAAACATGAGCAGACTAGTATGTTTTGCAGAGTGCCTGCTCAATCCTGCCAGTTGTAAACACTCACTTCAAAACTACATGTTTAGGGTTTGTGTTTTCCCATTATTTACAGCTGGATTTTACCCCTTAATGCACACTGAATGATATTTTCTTCAAACATTCATAGTGATTGAAAGATAAGATACCGCTGGGTATGAATATAGATTTCAGAGTATGGAATAAGAAGACTATTACTTGAGATGTGAAGCATGCACTTTGTATTATGTTCCTGATATATTTAAAACAAAAAACTTGCTTACAGAAGCCAGCATTCATCATTTCAGTAAGCTGCAAATGTTAAGCATGTTCAATATTAAGTCAGTTTCATAGTATTACTCCTGTATATCTGATGATAGCATTTTGATTTTAGTTTTTTATGTTTGCTGGCATTTTCTTCATTGCCTAAATGTTGTGTTTTGAACTTCTAATGTTATTTGTTTGGGTTTTTTTTTATTTTAAGGTGTGACTGTACAGAAAAATTACAGAGTAAATTTGACTTCTTACGGTCACAGTTGAATGACATTTCATCCTTTAAGAATATCTACAGATACGCCTTTGATTTTGCAAGGGTAAGACTGCTGAAATGTTAGGAAAGTTCTCACTTTTATTTATTTAATAAGCCTGTAGTTGATTGGTTTCTGTGCTTTCTTTATTCAACCTTAGGAAAAAGACCAGCGAAGTCTTGATATTGATACTGCAAAGTCCATGTTAGCTCTTCTGCTCGGAAGAACTTGGCCACTGTTTTCAGTATTTTATCAATACCTGGAGGTACAAGTTTCCTTGACTTAGTGGATGATGACATAGTAGTTGGACTGTTCTGTGAGAGTATTGTTTGTTTTACTCAAGAATGCATCCATATTACTCCTCTTCCCTTCCTCAATGTGCTTATGAAACAGTGATGTTCTTGTATGCATCACAGATCCTTCCTCCCTGTGCCCTACCCCCTTCTCATATCAAAGGGAACTAAAATTCCATTTTAATTATACCGTAAAAATAAATTTAAAAGTAAGCAGTAGAGCCCCACTAGTCTCTGCAGCTGTGTCTGAGCTGCATTTCAAGTTTGCTTTGTGCAGATACAGTGTCTAGGTACCTTGATCTCTGGCTGTCTCTGGCAGATTTTGGTCAGCTCAGCTGCAAGTGACTGATAAAAGTGAATGTGTGTAGGTTGTGGAACACATTAGGCTTGAGACTGTTCCCTGGCTTCAGAACAGTACTAACACTGCAAAGTAGATGTCCTTATGATCATAATGTATTGTACCCTGGAGAAAAGAAGA
>VZTE01001346.1:991994-1118243 GCA_013397775.1 Eulacestoma nigropectus | reverse complement strand
TAAGATTTTTTTTTTTTTTTTTTTTTTTAATTAATTCTGGAAATGTACCTGAGCTAGATATGCCCTGCTTCAGGGCAAGGCAAAAATATACCAGTTTCCGAAGCTTAGAGTAGTGACTTACTGATTTCCAGGTATTTTGATTCTGCTCTGATTTTTGAAGAAATCATTTTATGTAGTTTCATAACTCTGAAATATGTTCATGTGTAGTATTTCTAAAAATGGAAAATCAAGTAAATAATAGCCATTGTTACCCATTAAATTGTTTGTTAGGAGCTGATCGAAGATAAAATGAAAGAAATGAGATGCAGCAGTACCAAATGCCACTTGAAATTTTAATATTTTGAAATTACTTTTCGTAGCAATCGAAGTATAGAGTTATGAACAAGGATCAGTGGTACAATGTACTAGAGTTCAGCAGGACTGTCCATGCAGATCTTAGCAACTACGATGAAGATGGTGCATGTAAGTACTCTTAATGTTTTGCTCATTCAAATATCATCAGAGAATTTTAAAATTGCATAAAACAAGTTTCTGTAACAGAAACAATACTGTAAGGTGTAAAATATTTCTTGTCCAACAATGTATAGAAAACAGTTAACCTGATAACCGTTCCTCTTCAAACTGCAGATACTAATTGTTGTGAATTGTGTGTCGGGGGTGTAGTATGTCAGTAGTATGATGGTATACTTGAGCCAGCTTGTATTCAGTGAGGATCTAGTGAAGGTGCTTGCTGCATGAAACTGTAGACTTGCAAGTAGAATTACAAACAGCAAACTCTCATTTTTTTCTAGTATATAATAAACTCTAGCTTAACAGTTTTTACCTACCTGCTGGTACTTGAGGCTGAACTCCCCACCTGGCTGGTAGTCAGTCATGTTATGCCTGAATTGCCTAACTCCCATTTTGGTCCATGTTCTAATTATTTGCAATTTTGAAAGCTTTAGGAAGAAGGAATTAGTTGTGCTGATTTACAATATAAGATTATTTTTGTGCTTTCCAATCAGTTCACTCCACCTGTCAGATACCAGGAACGCTTTTTTCCATAGTTCTATTTAGTGGTTTTTGTGCACTTTTTGTCATTCTTGGATTGGAATGATGGTACTCTGAGTATTTTACCATAGGATTGACATGGATGTTTCCTAGACCAGTAGTTTTAACCTCGTACTTTGAGAGATGCTTGAAAGACATTGGCAAATATAACTCCAAGTTTTGTCCATTTGCAGGGCCTGTACTTCTGGATGAATTTGTTGAATGGCAGAAAGTTCGTCAAGCGTCATAGCAAGAATTTAGAAGAAAATGCAAAGGTTTTTTTTGGTGCCCGCCTGTACACAAAGTAATGAGAAAAACAAAGGATTGCATTTTCATTCATAAGAAAGACTTTACAGTAATTTTTTTTCCTTTTTTAAGGAGACTTTCTTGTTACATGTGGTATGGGCATTGAACCACACCTCCTCTGAGACTGAAAGTTGGAGTTCTTGTTTTGAGTCTTATGTTTATAGCATTTATTTCAGAACAATAAAGATTCAGATTTGTGACAAAGGCTTAAAAGTGAAGGATGTCCCTTGAATGTGAGTGTGGTGTCTATTTTGAAAACCAAATCTGTAAGATTATCTTTCTCAGAAGTGCCCTTTGCTTGAATTTTTGAAGACCTTAAAAATGCTTAATTGGCGCTGTTGCTGGCTGTTGGTATGATTGTCTTGTGTGGCAAATGTTAGAAAGAATGACTGATTTTGGAAGCCCTGGGTGGGAGTGTGCTCATTTGCCTTGTAAGTTTTGGTCATGGGTTGTGCCACAGTTTTCAGCTCCTTGTGGAGATAAAGGCCTTAAGCTCCTACTATTGTTTTTTATTTCTTTGTTTATTCCCCACCCAGTGGCATGGCATTTAATGACAGGCCCTTTCAAAGCAGCAAGGTGTAGAGCAGATGGCTCTGTGTGAGGAATGGCTGAAAACTAGTTGTCTGTACTTCAGGTGCTGAACACAGATACTCTTTGGTACAGCAAGGCAGCTTCAGATTTTTACTGCTATTTAGACTTTTTGGATTGCTTTGTATAAAAGTGCAATTTACATTTTAAAAGGGAAAGCTGAGAAGGCTTGGTTTCAAGCTTTGCTTCTTATGTGTTTTATACTGGAGGCACTCATAACATGACTTTTTTTTTCCTCCCTGGATGATTTTCGTATTGTAAATCAAGAAGCAACTATTTAATCACCTACCTTTGACCAAGTAACAGGCTGTATGTAACAGGGTATTAACTGTCACCCTGTTACTCTGTGGTTTTAGTCCAATAACTACTTTGATTGCCCTTTTAGGCATTCAGTATTCATGACAACCTTTAAATACAGTAGAAGTTTCTCACTCTACCTTCCCGCCGAGGAGACCCAATGCCACCCTTGAGAAGGAAAGGGATTTTAATAAGTAAATGTGAAAAACCAAACCAGAATGAGAGAATGAAGCATTTGCAACTTCTACTGTATTATATAAAGGTATAATACAGACTGTGATAATGCCAGGAGACTCAGTCAGTGATCAAGGCCTCAGTGTGCCAAATATTTCAACAGGAGAAATAAGAATAGACAAGGTAAACTAGGCATGACTTGAAGATCTTTGCCTCAGGGAAATTACTTCGGTTTTGCACATCCTGTAGTCAGGCTAACAAACATGAGTTTTCCTGTCCATAAAGAAAGCTGTATTCCCAAGATGATTTTTTTTTTTAAGAAGGGTGGAAAAAAAAAAAGGTGTGAGGAGAAATAAGGAGTACCAACTAGTGGTGTGTGGCCGTGCTCTTGTTCTACTACTGAGGACCACACTTGCAATTTATCTCCAGATCTGCTTGCTGTGGGCTGCAGGAAGCAGTGTAGTGGTGGGCTGTGGGCTGTTCTGCAAGTCACCTTGGTTCCACCCAAGTGAAAAAAGCACCAGAGAATAAAAAACCAGACAACCGTTGAGATACTTGGAAGATCTCTGCTTGTACAGTGGCTAGTGTCTGTGTGCATGTAAACAGATGCACTACAGCTCCTCTAGTTATTTCTTCACCTGTTTTACAGGAAGTACTTAATTTTAGACCTCGTGTAAGCTGCGGCATTTCTCTTCAATACGTTACAAGTTGCCCATTTGCATTGCTGATAATTCTGGTTTCACGCATAACAGAGTGCCTTTCATTTGGAAATTGCCCTACTCCACAGAAAGCTTGTGCCAGAATGAGATTAATTTCAAGAGTCCTAAGACCTACTGGTACAGTAAGGTCCTGAGATGCACAGATAAAAATGCATCACATAACTGATGTCAAGAGACGTACTGCTGTATACTATATCTCTTCAGGGATGCTGATTCTGAAATTATTTCAAATTCACTACAATGACTCTCCTTGCATATTGTGTTTAGTCCCCACCAGGATGTTCTCTTTCCAAAAGTTTTGAGATACTGGTCAGAAGAGAGTCTTTTATAGCTTGTTTTTAAAAAGTCCTTGCTTTTAGGTAACTGCAAACTGCTGTGAATTCAATTTAAACCATTTGGTCCTAGAGGATGGTATTAGAGTGTAAGAGTAGGAGTGATGCACCTACCAATCTGAGGTGGTCAAATACTTTCCATTAAGGTGTAAGACACTATACGATGTATCATTTGTATCTCTGTTAAGGTTTTATCAGTATTCCTATAATAAATCCATGTTTCAGGGATTTACAGTGTGGTTGTGTGTGTGATTGAATATTATCAGTTACTGTAAAACTTTGACTGGGGATGAATGTATTTAAACTAGTTAAAATAGTTTTTCAAATTTGAATAAAATAGAATTTTAAGTTACAGTTTTTTGCTCAAAACTGCAATCAGGTGTATTGTTTCAATGTGAATTAATGGTTTGTGCAGTTTCCTTGTGAACCGATCATGTTTATTAGCTGTGTTTTATTACATCATCTTACAGCTTATTGTGGATAAGTGCCAATAGCTGTTTACTTGGTTTTGTTTTGTTTTGTTTAATTTTGTGCCTGTCCACAAGCGAAAATTTGAGTTCTGTGAAATACTTTCTTTAGTTTTTGAACTTTAGTTTTTGTTTTGCTCAGGTGCATTGCAATCTATTAAATTTTTTTTTTAAAGTTTTACCTTACCTTTCAGTGTTCTAAGATGAAAGTTCGCAGGTGAAATATGCTGCCAGAGTATGACAAATAAGTAAATTGAAGGTGAAATGTCTTGCAAAATTAAATCATAGGGGTGTCTATCTTAATGCTATAAATTTCACATTAATCTCACTTTAATTTCTTGACATTAATTCTTCATAATGTAATTAATTACTTGTAGTTTTCTTAGAAAAATAACAGTTTTCAGTTTAAAATCTGAAAATGCCCACCTATTCATGGAAAAAGCCATACTGGTAGATCAGAATGTTGTATTTCTCCTGTGTAGAAAGGTGATCTTGAATTAAACAGTTGTGTGAGTTTACCTATGTCTTTGACAGTATATGTAGTTTTGATCCAATTTGTCTTTACTGTTTAAATTAGCTTCTTAAATTCTTCTTAGAGTCTTTACTAATGGATGTAATTTCACATTTCTATATAGCAGACTTTGAATTCGGCTTTTGAGATGACCACAGACCTCAGCCTGGTACCTGTCTTGGGTAGCCCTAATGAGGGCCCTGTGGTCTCTGTGGCCTTTGTTTAGGGGTTTTTTTGTATCTGTCAAAAGCTTTGAGCTGATATATTGATACTGACTGCACAAATATTGCAAAAGGGACCATAAGTTTAATGCTTCTGATGTTTTGTTCATTTTTTGAGCTAGTGAACAGTTCTTTCAATGCAATATGTACAAACTTGTACAGGTTTAGCTTTGTTAAGTATGATGAATAAAATGGTATGTAATAGGGCAGAAAACTTTTTTTGTCATGCTGCCTCTTAGTTTTTCCTTTTGTGTTGTTATGTATGTGTAATTGTTCCTAAAATCATTGAGAACTTAATTCCAGCAAGATGGATCAGTCTAATTGTTAAGTTCTTACTGAAGAATTTCTTTGCTTCTGTGTGTAGATGTAGGAAATAGAGCTTTATCTCACCTGGGAGTAACAGTAAACACTATTGATTATATCCCGTGTTATTAGGTGCTGATAGAACATAATGATCTTGGAAATTAACTGTTTTTAATTATTCATTGAATGAACACTGTTCCAACAACCTGTTGCAATGCATGTGAATGAAGAGGGAATGAGCTTTTCTGTCTTCCCCAGCTGCCTCCCTTTTCTCTCCCCCAGCGTGTCTGTTTTTAGGAAGGGACTTGGTGTTTCCTGATGTACTCTTCCATAGGGTCTTTCAGAGCCCATAGCAGAAAGGATCGAAGACAGCGCCCTCTCATATGTTAATGATGCTGTTTGCCTTGCAGATGCAGCTCGTACTACTCATGAGACTTCCTGGTTGTTGAGGTCTGATGCCAAACCTGCCTCAGGACAGTCTGCCCTCTCAGTGTCTCTCAGACCTAAGGCAATGCCTGTTTGTTGTCTCCATGGTTCTGCTTTTATCTTGGTTTTGACAATGAAGTTGCTGATGCCTTCCTGAGCCAGTAGGAGTTTAGTGGTATATGCACAGCAAACATCTCATATCTACAAGTGATGGCAAGATTTTGTTACTTCTTTACCCTTCTGTTTTGTCATTCTTCCTGTATTTATTTCTGTCTGAGAAAGGGCACTGCATTGATAGGTAGGTGCATTAAAGCCTGAACATGCACTGCAAGATTATGTAGCCTGAGTTATTTTAATTTTTATTTTAATTTTAAGCCACTGCCAGGTGTGTCACCAAAATGAAATCAGCATATCACGTCGTCTGGATTCTAAACTTCAATCTTGTTCCTGTTTTTGTCCTAGTTAATCAGAGTATGACTCTCTACGTATTTGGATCTCCTTAGCTTTTTCCCCTGGATAGTGAACATAGTAACAGTGACAGAAGATAAGTTACTGAATTTGTTTTATAGCCCTTAGAGTGGACAGATCTTTGTCTTAATAAACCAAATACTATTTCTTTAATCCAAGTTGGTTCCAGTGTATTTCTGTTGAATGACTTACTACTTTATAAGTTATGAAAATGTAATGGTTGTGTCCTGTTTTTCTAGAAACTGCATATTGATAAAGATGCTTTAAATGAATAATGCTCTTTAGCTTCTTAAATTAAACTTCTTCCCTAATTATGACAATTAAAGAAAAAAAATCACTCTGTGTTTCAGGGGTTTGTCCATGTATGTATTTTTGTCAGCTCAGTAGTGAATTAGTGCTGATTATGAATAAAGGTATTTTTCATTGATTTTAGTTCTAGCTAATATACAACTTAATTTTTTTCCTTAATGTCTCCAGCATTACTTCATTTACTTGCACTATTCATTTTATGGTAGTAAATTAAAGGGCTAGAACATAGAACTGCTAGCTAGCTAATTTTTTTTTCTGGTAATAGCACCGAAGTGAGTCTTTTTTATTCTTTGAAATACTAGGATATTTCAGAAAGATTTATTGTGCCTATTATAGTAATTAAATTATCATAAAGTGAAATGGTAGATGTGGCTTTTAGCCTCCTAACTACCACAGGCTTAATGTGAAATTATTTTAGCATTCAAAATCAGTTAACTATAGATCAGTTTTTCTAATGAAAAAATAAATATTATCCTATGATGTAATGTCTCTCAAGAATTAAAACTTAAAAAGAAATATGGTTAACAGTTATATATTTCATCCTCATCTAACTGCTTGACATACATCAATTTGAACATAAGCAAAATGTTAGTCAGGACACATCTGAAATAAGTCATTATTAATCCATGAGAAATGTAATGGCTTTAATTTTTTTCAGATTACAACGGTAGGAAGAGGAACATTTGTTATATAAAGAATAGCTTCTCTGCATACCTGACACTTGATTCAGAGTGATGCTTTGGGTAGCAGTTTTCTTGGTACTGTCTACAAAACAAAGAAAGTGGTTTATTCCCTCATGCATGTTAGGGTGCTTTTGCATCGGGACTGAGTAGTAACACAAAGCAGAGGCCAGTGCTGGATCTCCAGGGGACTGGGCATGGGTCATGACACGGTGCTTCTGCCAAGATGGGAGATGGAAATGTTGATGGCACATAGGGGAAAGAATAGGAAATACATCTCAAAATAAAATACAATCATATCCTACCATTTTCCCCTGTATTTCCATGGTTCTTGGTTTAACCAGGGGTATGCTCTCTCCCTATTTCAGACTTGTAACCTCTGCACACACATTTTATATATATAAAAATAAATATATAGATGTTTCCCATCTAGTGTTCAGTGTGGTGGAAACTGCCCAGAAGGATTTTGAATCAGAAAGGAGATTCTGTTCTGCTCAGCTTTCTTAAATCATATGTACTTCTTTGGGGCTGTGAAGTGGCCGGCGCCTTTCTGTCCTGTGCAAATCTACCCTTGATGGTGTTTTTTCTGCATTTGAGTGGTTTTGTCCTACGAGCCAGTTTAAAGTTTTGATGGTGAACTGGTGTTCTCTTGCTGAATTTTCAGTAAGCTGATTCCAGACCTAATGACTGACTTTTTATGGTTTGGGGTTGGTTTATTGGGGGTTTTTCCTTTGGTATGGTGATTACTGGCTTAGAGAAAGAATACTGGGGAAAAATGTCTTGGTAGAATTGAAGATGCCGGTGTTCATGGGAAGACCAATTATTACTGACACTTGGGCAAACCACCCGGATATTTATGTGCCAAGGCCTACCCTTTGCCAATGTTTCTGACTTTTCTTTATTTCTAATTTGTTCATGGGGCTGTGATTTTAGGTCGTATATTAAATCACACAAGGATATTACTGTGCCTGTGCTGTACAGCTGAGTCTGTGCTGTACTGAAGTTCATTATAATGTGTAATTCTTAAATGCAAAGCTTATGACTTTAATGATGCAGTGTGATACAGTTTGTGAGACTTCTTGACGTAATTTTGCAACATAGTGAGTATGCTGCTTTGCTCAATGGAAACACACTGGTTTCTGAAGTCACAGGGAAGCATGTGCAGTGTTAGGAGCTGTTTGAAGCAGTGAATAAGCTTCAAAACAGAGTTTAATTTAAGGTTTTATTTTTTGATGCTAATTTTATTTTCCTAAAGGGTTGCGGGTCACTGGTATCAGGGAACATGTTCATAGTCCTTGTTTAATAACAGAATATTATTTTTCTATAAGTTTGAGAGTTTGTGAGACAGCTAGTGTTCTAGCATGTAAGGCTTCAATTTCATTGTACTGGGTACTGTGTTGTTAATGAAACTTTTGTTCCAACCTCATGATGCTACTGTCCTACTAACGCTGTGCTTCTGCTTTGCATAGTGCTTGTCTTCTAACTAGACTATTTCTGCAATCAAAATATTACATATTTTTTTCCATTTAAGTACCTCATCTATAGTTGCTCAGTGTTCCTTAAAAACACCATTAAACAAAGAACTTGTGTTCTAGTATTGATGGTAACAAATGCCAGAGAGAAAAATCACCTCATTCCCATTTCTTGCTTACTTTATGTTTATTGAATGCTTTTGCTTTTTTTAACTCAAAAGATTTGATGTGCGTTAGCCTAGTTTGAGTTCACCAATGATTATTCCAATCAAGTTGTACAATTATTTTGGTTAAGTAAATAAAGGAAGTCAATAACAGAGACTCAGTTCTCCAAACATTAAGTTTTCATCTCTACAGATACTAGATTCCTAATGATTGGCAGGACAATTATTTTATGCCCTTCACTCTTAGATTTTAATATGTATTTTAAAGTGAATTTTCTGCTGTCCCTGAAATAGTGCAGTCATTACTGCACACTAATTGCTAAGCTTTTGCTGCTGAGCAGCACCAGGTGGAAGACAGAGGAAGTGCTCACTTTTAGGTTGGATTGCAGGCCAGGTCTGTGTCCATCACTTGGGCTGCAGTTTGAAACAGGTGTGAGGTTGGCAGTATTTCTTTTTGTTATATGGCAGTATGGATTAAAGATTACCACACTACATTATGCTATGTCTTCACAGAATTAGAAATTGGGTGCAGTAAGGCACAGGGAAATAGAAGGAAGTTTCAGGCGATTTGAGATAGCTTTTGGCAGGTGTACTGCTTTATGCAAACAAAGTTATCTGGCCTGAATTTTCAGATTTTGGATGTTTCTTTATGCAGATGCTTAACATGCTCCACAGAGGGCCTGCTTTTAAGACTTGAATATCCAAAAATGTCACTTTTCTTTTGCAACAATGTAACTCCTTATAGTGCTGTCGTGGCTGCTAGGAAGAGGAATCCATTTAGTGCCTGGATATTTCCCATTAACAGAGTCCACAGGAGATCTAAGACCAGTGAATTCCTGTTGAAACTTCTATGAGTTTCATGCCTTCAGAACTAGAAATTAAAAATTGGATTCAGTTGTGTGGCTGGAACTGGTGCTGCATGTGTATCTACTATTCTGTAGCCCTCACTGTTCAACATTACTTTATCTAAGCATGGAGGGGTAATTTTGGCTAGGAATTTATGTTTATTAGCTTACCTTTTCAACAAGCAGAGCAGAGCTTTACATCTTGCATGTGTGCAAGTACATCTTGCCCCCAAATGGTATATGCTTACTGTTGTTACTAAGTGTTCTTTATTGGTACAAACATTGCCAGTGTTTGATGTTTAGGGCCAAACTCAAATGAATTGGCAGTATGCTAAAAAAGTAAATTTACAGTTTTATACAAACACAACATACGTTTGTAGACAAAGTAGAAATGACACCCACAACCAAGAAATGTGTCCCTCTGCTCCTCCCTAACCTGCTTCCTTTCTCTGTAATGTGTATCTTTCCAGTATATGAATGGAAAAATCCTGAAGAAACATTTCAGAATAGTTAAATGACAAGAAACTAGGTTTAGAGGTAAGAGGTTTTCTTCAGTTATCATTTTACTGAATAATTTGATTGGAAAATAATGAAGCTGGAAGCTAAGCTTCATGAAGTGCAATGAATTAAAGCTACAATATTGCAGTGTATAGTATCAATGAGTTTTGTAAATATCTTGGAGAAGTCATGCTTGTATAGTTATAATTGTGATTTTCTTCCTATTTTCCATAAAAGACAAAAGAGGATCCATGGTCATTCAAGGAAATATTTAAATTTGACTGTTACTATCACCTATCAAAGTTAAATGTTTCTGTTTCATCAAAATTACACCTTCCATCTAATTTTTCTTAGTCTTTCTCTACATGAAGAATCCAATGGGAAAAAAAGTAGTACAAAGCAAGAAGAAAGTAGTGGTTTCTCACTTAGGTAACATGACTAAACCTAACTGTGAAAATCTGCTAGATGTAGTCAAGCAAAGGTCTCTGATGCAAGAGATTGAGAGCAGAGGAGTAGGAATAATTCTGTATTTGAAAGAATATTGAAACTGTTGGTTTCTTGACTTGCTAGAGCAAGTTCAAAAAAAATCCCACCAAAAAATTTGAACTCAGACTCTGTGTTATAAATGTGTTACAGTATTTCAGGCTTTCAGCAGTGGCACTGACTTTGAACAATGATTTCAAAATTATTTTTTTAAAAATGAAATTTATTAGGTTTAATAGAACTATGTTGCCTTATCCAATGGGCCTTTATTATGTTTGCCATCAGTGCAACCCTTTGTTGTGACCGAAATTGAGATAAACATCTTCTTACTGTCTATTTTTGGCTTCAGGAAAAATGGGCCATATTTTGGAATACTGAAATACAACAGGTTGTTTTCAGTTTTAACATACAGAGGATTTGGAGCTTTTAACAGTGAAGCTTAGCAAGTTGTCTTTTAGGTAAATATAACTAGAAAAGAATCAGTGAACACTCATCTGTTGATAAAAGGATGTGCATTTAACAAACATCTTGCATATGCTGCAGTGCAATAGCACAGTTTGCCTTTTTTAATGGCCATTTGTTTTTTAAATTGAGATTGATTTCATCAGCAATTAAATCCACACCTAAATTTTGCTCCACAGAATCTTTTAATGGTACCAGAGCCCATCAGTCTTCAAGGCTGTCTCCTTGCAAAATATATGCTAAGAAATGAGCAAAGAATAACAAGAGTCCTGCTACATGCTCCAAGAAGCCAATATCAGAGACTTATCAGTAGGACTAAGACTTTAAAATACTGTTTTGAGGTGAGACCTGGAAAGGCTATCATTAGGCAGTCATAGAGATACACCTATGATCACAGATAAAGGAATACATTTGGGGCAATATTGTTAAAGTCCACTTGTAAATGTGTTAATGCAATACATGTGCAAAGCACAACCAACTGTTCAATTAATGTGAGAAAATGTAGAGGCTGAGAGTGGTACTGCAGAGTGAGGTTACTGTGGAGAAAAGGAAGCTTTGCATAAGTGTTAGCCTGTACCCACATAGAATCCTAAAAAAAAAAAAAAACAAAGAAAGAAATACTGCTTCATTACATTTCCAACTTACACAACCGTGTGATTTTAATACCTGTTTCTAGCTGTTTAAATATATTCATTGATGTCATTCTCATGTCCTGTAGAACTTCAGGTAGTGGACGGAGGCAGGTTTGCGGAGTGCTGTGGTAATGCAAAAGCAATATAGTTTCCCCATGTCTGAATTGGATCCTGAAACTCTCTATGCGTCTGTAAATGAAGCTTCTTGTTTTTTCCAATAGTCATTGGTGTGCAAGGTGTGTCAGGGAGGTCGTGAGAGCACCATTCTCTCAACAGGCACTTCCTTCTGGACCGAGATTGGGAGCCAGCGTCTGGATCCTCCTAAGGCTTCAGGCAGACCTTGGGCACCTGCAAGCAATATCTAACCACAGCAGTGACTATAGCTCTAGTGGCCCCAGACTTCTTTCTACTGCTTCCACAGATGTCCAAATACCTACTGATGGGTGTCCTCAGAACTGCTGCATTTGACACATTGGAGTCAGTAGATGCCTAGGTCACGTCTAATCCCAATGGCAGTTCAGGGAGTTGGCAGCTATTTTATTTCTGGCAAAACAGGCAAGGCATCTCGGAATATACCTAATTGTTTGAGCCACTCAGAAAGAACAGTCACTGATGTATCTCATCAGTCTTTGTTTTAACTAAGTATTATATAATGGGAAGTGTTGTTTATAACATATCAGCCTTGTGATAGGCAAGCCCAAAAAACTCAGAAGGCTGCGGTTCTCCAAAATTGGGAAATTTTGGAGGAAAACTCCTATGAGTGCTCTAAATTGTATATCATTTAACGATGTGCTCTACTGATTTTCTCATCTGTATTCTTTATTACATCTTCTGTAAGAATGACACTTTTCTATTACTTGTTCTGTAAATTGACCACTGATTCAGAAGTCACTGTATAATATCATGTGGCCCAAGCAATTTAGAAATAAACTGGAACCACATTAGTCCCACCCTGTCTTAGAAAACCCTGTGTCTATGAATGCAGCAGTACTGTGGGTTTGACCTGCTTGGGTGCTGTACAATTTTATTAAGTATTCTTGGGGTAGCTGCCAATTTTTTCACTTCAGGAGTGGGTGATGTCTGTATACAGCTTGGTTACAATAGTATTATTTTAAGAAAGCCGAGTTACACGTGTCAATTTGCTATCAGTACCATGCTGTGATTTGTTATTCAGCATTATCCCGTCCTGGTTTATAAATCAGGGGGTTGTTGTTTTAAGAATTACTATAGTTGCAAGTCTAAACAAATATAGAAATATTTTATATCCAGTTGTTGGTTTTATTCCAAAGTACAAAGTTGATTCATAACACTCTGTACCACCAAAATTTTGGCCTTAGCAATTCTGCTCTCACCTATTGTTTTCCACCAAGTGTCTGCGCCTGTTTCCTGTCCCAACTTCTGTCTGCTATTCCATCTCTCTTTTAATCAAGACAGCTGAAAGCCAGGAAAATTCATCTATCCATGGTATGTGCCCATTTTCTGGGTTAAAACTTTGTATGAATCATAGAGTCATGGAATATGTTGAGTTGGAAGGGATCCATGAGGATCATCGAGTCCAATGCCTGGCCTTGAGCAGGGCTCCCCAAGAATCACACCATGTGCCTGAGAATGTTGTCCAGACTGAAACTCTTTCATTCAGCCCAGAGAATCCAGATGGCAGTGATGAGTTAGTAAACTTGTACAACTCCAGAACTTTATTGAACCATAAAAATAGCCACACCTCATCTATGCCACTGGGAAACACTGAAACTGTATGGGCCTTCGCTAAATATTTTCTGCTGGAAAACCATGAACTTCATGCCTTTTTTTTTCTTTTTTCATGATTTCTTCATTTGTGCATGTCATTTGCTTTTGTGAGTGGGACAAATACATTTTAAGGACAGGAGCAACCAAAATGAACTCACCTGGTTTCAGCCTCTGGGTAACACTGTGCTAGATCTTTGCCTCGCAATTCCATCTCTGGAGGAAGATGTTGTTTTAGCTGGTTCTCCATGGGCAGGATCTGGTTCTGAACAGATGCTGTGCGTCGGGAGCAGCGTTGCAGTGCTGCGGACGTTCCCAAGACACGCGGGTATTTCTGTAAAAGCCGCACGATGGCAGCGGAGCGCCGCGATGGGGGGGTCCGTGTCCCCAGCGATGCCGGTGCCTGCTGCCAGCGCTATTCCAGCACAGGGACACGGGACAAGGGGACCGGAACCCGCCTTGGCGCGATCCGCCGTGCGGGGCAGGCACCGCTGCCACGCTGAGAGGGGACACTGCCTTGTCTCCTTTTGGCACGTGGAACTCATCGGCTTGTGAAAGCATCTGATGCTGATAAGGCTCCTCAGATAAGCCAGATCTGTGGTTTCTTCGAGTTACTCAAGGATATGGACAAGGCGAACGAATCTCTGGATCATTTTTGCTGTTTCATATGTAAAGCCTTGCCTGAAAGCCCACAGAAAGTCTCCTGTGACCGGACTATTTAGTACGACAGGGCGCAAGAGCGCGGATTTCTCAAAGAACCTTGGTCCCTAACTCCTTAAACACTTACAAATCTGTCGCTAACATTAAACAAACAAACAAAAAAACAACCCCAAAAGTTGAAAATAAGATTTAGAATGGAAGCCAATATCCCTTTTTAACCTATAATTGAATGGTGGCCATGTAAGAAGGAAAAAAAATTATACTGTATTATTTGGACACAAAGGGTAGCATCTTGTCCCACTGAACTGGGATTTGCTTCATACCAATGCTTGGAAATGCTGAAAATTTAAAAAAAAAAAATTTTCTTCCTTTTCAACTTTTTTTTTTTTTATATGGAATACCATTGTGCACTAGATTTTATTTAAAAAATTCTCCTACTCAGTGATCTCAAATATATAATGCTAACTCCTTAGCATTCTAGTGGAACTCTGCCCCAGCTGCTACAATGAAATAAGAATTTTAAACAATCTGGAAATTCGAACACTTCTCATACTCACTGTATATTTACATATAGTAGGCTAACTGTGCCACTGCCACTATAGGGACTGAAATAAACCATAAAACCAGTTTGACCAGCCAGTTAAACCACTATTCTGTTCCTGTCAATACAGCCATATTTTCCTGTTGACTTTCGTCCTGCACTTTTTACTATGGCATGGCTCTTGCAAGCATATAATCTAAATACAGTCAGCAATCACCTGGCTACTTTAAAATTCTAATGCTTCTGCAAACTGCCTAGCAGATTACGGATGACATCTAAGAATTTTATTGTTTTAGAAAACATTCCATAATATACTGACTTGTGAACTGATTTAAGTGGTCAAACCATGCTGCAGTAGACAGAATTTCAAAGGAAAGGGGATACAGTTCTTTCCCCTGCTGATTCCAGTGCTGAGCTATGCATCTTGTGACAAATATGCAAGTGATTCCTAATGGAAATGAGAAACAGATAGGAAAAGTGCATAGTTTTTGTGATTCAGGGAAGTTTCCAAGCAATAAGCGGAACTACTGCCTTACATCTGGATGGCAGAGTGAGGTGGAGCTCAGAACTAGGGTGCAGACAAGTAAATGTGGTGCCTCAGCTTCAGAGAGCCACTGATGTGTTTAACACACTGACCTGGGGCCACCTGGACAGTCTCACAGCCCAGTGTCTATCCTACGGAGATGTATGATACTCGCACACCAGACACGGGACCTGGGGAAAATGCACTGGATGTTTATTTTAATCTCAGCTTTGACATTTAGAGGTCTGTTGTCTCTGTGCATGGAATGTGAGCTCACACCCGGCTACCCAGAGCAGGGTTCAGGAGTCTGGGAACAGGCTCTCCTGGTAATCAATGCTGAAGTTCTTTTTCTTGAGTATAATTCCCTTTCCCTAGCTTTTGAATATAAATACTTTATATTTATATGTATGTATGTGTTTATAAAGTGTTTGGATAGCATACATAGAGAGTATAATAGAATAACTAGATTTGGTGCACTGAAGATTTTAGCATGGGAATACCTTTATATAAATATAGCTTTTCTATACAGATATAAAGTGTTTGCAGACTCCAGGCTTGAGAAAAAAACAGAACACATTTACAAGAGTTAAGGTGGTTGGAAACCTCAGTATAAAGTATAAATATTCCAGAAATAAAGTTTATGTACAAAAATAGCTATAATGAAACATTCTAGATTATTAAGAACCATGAATTAGAATTGAATTATTTAAGACATACTAGCTAAAATTCTGCAAATGCAGGATTTGTTTGACTGAAAAAGAGTCTCCCAAGAGGAGTCATAGAAGCAATTCTGCAATGTTTAAAAATAGACTAAATAAATTATAATGAAAAAAATCACACTGAGAAATCCCAATGACCTGGTAATAAAAGGCACCAGAAATTCAATGTGTTTTTAAGTCTAATTTCTATGGTTACAGTTCTTGCTATATTCTATGTTCATAGGTAGCTAGCTACTAAGTCAGACAACTGTCATTCCTACTTACTGATTTGTGCTCCTACCACTATAACATTTGTTTGATTAAGAACAAATGTCTAAAAGAATCTATTTTCATATTAGTTGTATTTTCTCTGTTATTGTCATAATAATATTGTCTGGGAGACTTATTCTTCCAAAAATAGACAACTAAGTAATGTATAAAGACTATAGAAAATTAAAAGTTAATATACAAGGCCTCTCTGAAACTAACAGGGCATTCAGGCAGTGAGCTGGGCATAATGTAGAGCTGGTTCCTACTGAAGTCATTAGCAGTTAGGATATTCTTTTTTCCTAAGATGTAAAAAATATTACTACAAGCTTTCAAAGCTATTGTAATTCCACATAGACATTCCAGCTACAGACACCAATCTTTCCTGGAAGTTTCTATTCAGTATTTGACTTGGTAATTGAACTGGTGGGCACGACTGGTCTTGAACACATGCCGCTGTTTTCCTTGCAGCTGGGTGTTAAATGCATAGAGAACCTTAGTACCTAGCTCCCATTGCTGCTTCCACATTTTAAAAAATCCAGTTAGGTGGGAGCCTGAATTTTTAGATACCTTTGACCAGGTGGCTCATTATCCTGTATTAGAAAACAAATATCAGTAGGAAATAGATCTGTGTCCATGAAGTCTTATAAATCCAAAAAAACCCAAAGTGCTTAGCTCATAGGTCACTGCTCAGTTATTCTTATCATCTCTCTACCTTGGGGCACGGAACATACAACCACAAGCACAACTTTTGGTCAAAGCTGGATAATCAGCTTGTTTTCATACCATTGAGAAGAATGAAGATCCATGGACATTTTTTAAGTGATTGGCATAGTCGTAATTGACAGTGACATTACACAGTTGAAAATTTAAGCTGGAAAAGAAAATAAATACGGCAATTTTTCCAGAGAAAATTCTACAAAGCTCAGGTTTCTAAAAATTACTTGGCATAAAACTCTAATTTTGGCACAGTAAGTAATAATCCTGTGTTGGCAAGAAGGATGATCAGGTGACTCGTCACAGTATTCGTCCCCATCTCTTATTTTTATGATTTACATTATGATTCGAGCACAGGGCTACCTCTGAGTTGGCAGAGAAGAATATTGACTCAACTGCAGAATATCAGATCCAGGTTTCTCTATCTCCAGGTACTCTTTATGAACAGAAGACATTGGCAAAAGCAAAGTGAAGTAAAGCCACCTGCTCCCTCTTGGCAGGCAGCTGGCTGGGCACCGACTTGCAGCCATGGAGTTTCTGTCTAGCCCTGTTTTTACTACTCAGTCGCTCAACCATGAGCTTTCCTAAACTGCAACTACCACAGTTCATTTTTTCTTTTTGCATTTAGAGCCAGGAGTATTCTGGAGCACAAACCAGAACAAGGAACAGACGAAATTAGTTCTATATTGTGAAGGGACTGCAGTTATATTTTACTGTTGCATTTATGTGTTAAGTATTGGGCACTAATCAATGCTCCTTTGGTTGCTTTATATCTTCCAACTCAATGCAAAGCCTTGTTGCAGCCCCCCAGTTTCAATGTAAGTTGCTGCTTGGCAGCCCATTACAGTGTGTTTATAGCAGTGTTTAATGACCGGTTTGGTTGTCCATCTATAATTGGAAAAATCCTTTTCTTCTGAATTCCAGAGAGTAGCAAAGTCACAGCTCTTCGGGTATAAACAGTCAGAAATCAAGATTTACTGCTCATTTTACTACTCATTTCCCTTTTTTTTGTGAGATGTATCATCATTTTTCTTATTACCTGAATGGAATAAATGAAGTATCTACTTCTGTTGCCATTTTAATAGTTTGTATTATACCGAGTCTCCTCATCCTTCATCTCTTTGTCCTTCTAGGACCTGGGACTACAAATGATATCGATGCTATCACAACACACCAAATACTGTGAAAGACAGGATTAGACTGAGTTTGTGAAGCTCAGAGAGAGGGATCCTTCTCTCTTGCACAACTATAAAGCTGTGATGACCCTCAAATTGCTCCTAGAAACACATTCATTTTTTTTTTCCCGATATGTCAAGCACTACAAAACTTACCCCTAACAAGCTAATTCCAGGAACAGCTGAGAACAAAATTGTGTTCTTTGCCTCCATCTAGAAGTACTTACAGCCAAAGAAGTGGATCCTGCAAATAGAACAACCCATTAGATCCTTCTGGGCTCCCACTCATGGTTTCCCAAAGCAGAAAAGATTTAAGTAATAGCACAAACATGGGGAAGCTCTAAAGACATCAATAAACACATATTCTAGTAGTTTTTTGCAGTTATTCTTAGATCAAAATTTAGTGAATGTTGTTTTTTAAGACAGTTCCTGAACTTGCTTCAAGAGTATGTGATGAGAATGAGTTCCAGGGAAAGATCAGAACAACATAAGTTTTCAGCCCAGATAAGCTAAAGTTAAGGTAAAATCTGTTTGCAATACCCACTGCTGAGCAATTAAGTGTACAGCATGACTCTCATTTCTTGAACAATTTTATAGATTTATAACTGAGGAGAAAACATTCCCTCTTGTACTTCTGCTCTTTGTATTAATTACATTGAACTCTAGTGCATTAAAGAATATCAATTAAGGATTGACCATAGGACCTGTGTTATATCCAATCTGCAGTATTCATCATAAAATACACCATAAGGATAAAAGACAAAGCTATTACCCAAAACTGTGTGCCTTAGCAATGCTTCCTCTCAGCAGCGTGGCCGTCAGCATCATTATCTCACAATTGTGAATCAGCATCTATGTACTGTGATGGGCAAATAAAATCCTGAAACCTGAAATCCTAGGAAGACCAAAGATTTATTCTTTTCAATACTGGTTTATTTTTACACAAAACCACTGACAAAATCAGATTGTTAGTGTTACTATTTTGATTCATATAAATATTTGGATTTTCTCTGCCGCCTGGACTAAGATACTTATCCATAAATGTAGTGTTACTACTTCTTGATGGTCTATTAGCTATACTGTAGGATCTGTAAAATTAAAAAGAAAACTAAGCACCAGCAGCTTCCATAGTACACTGAGAGACTGCTGAAGTCATCATTAAATAGTACTGACTTGCAAATACTACTCAGCATGCCAGAAAACAGAAGCCAGGAACTGTTTTTATAAATACAAGGTCCTGGATCCAAAAGGGCTTCATTTCACTATGAGTTTCTCAGAGGAATCATTTCATGGAGTCATCAGTTTATTCTGGCACAACGAGTAACAACATGTTCCTGAGTGAAGTGAGAACTTACGATCTTAGAGACTGTGTACAGCAATCTAGGCTGGTAAAGATGTAAGAAATCCAATAAATCAAAGTCCATCTGTACATTACTTCATAAGCCATCCTTCAAAATACCTTTCGGAATATTCATAAATTGCAAAATAAGGGAATTTTCAGCATCTGTAATTAACAGAAGGACAGGAAACAGCATTTGCTCACAAGTTAAACCAAAGTCCTAGTAAGAGGATGCAGAGAAGATTTCTCCTTTGCCTGTGACTCCAACTTTGCCTTCAGATCTGTGGTCCAGCAGCTTGTGGTCACCCTTCCAGCATTGCCACTAACTTGGGTCACCTGAAACAGGCCTGCTTTCAGTTCAACAGCTCTGGACTCTAAATCCACATTGTTCTGTCTCATCTGAATGCACGTATTTTATGAACCTGACTGAGAATAACTGGTATTTGAAGCATACAGTCACAGGTAAAATTAGAACTTGTTTGATGATTGGTTTTTTCATTAGTTATGTGATATAATTTATTGGTATAACTGGTGAAGGGTCTAGAGACTAAGTCCTATGAGGAGCAGCTGAGGAAGCCATGGTTTAGTTGACAAGGTGTTTTTCAGTGAAAGGTTGGACTTGATGGTCCTGGAGGTCTTTTCCGACCTTAATGATTCTATAATCTCCCAGAGATCATATGCTGCCTTGTTAATATTTTAGATTCTATCACATTAAAACTAAGTATTTCCTAGGAGTAGCTGGAACAACGTTGCTGCTACTATAGCCCGCTCTGTGCATGGTTATGTGGAAACTTAGACACAAAGGTGCTCATGATTTTGCCTAATCCTGCAGCACCTCAAGTATTTACTATACATTGCCCCTGAACATTCAACAGCAAAGAGACAAATTAAAAAAAAAAGTAAAAAACAAAACAAACAAATAAAAAGCCACAAACAAACAAAAAACCCCAAAACAAAATGAGAAAAAAAAAAGTCAGAAAAAGAGGGTCAAGTTCCTCGACAGAGAAAGCCACCCAGGACATGTATAAGTACATGTGGCATAATCCTCATTCCTCCATCCATCTTTTGGTGCAAATGTTGAATAAAAATACATGGAACTCCTGGTCTCACTGGCAGCCCCTTGTGCTCCCACAGGGTGATGTTCATACACTGATGGTTCACTTCCCCACATGGCTCCTTCACCTGCTAAGCAACAGAATCAAGTTTCATATATCTTTATTTCTAATTAAACAGTATGATCTACACTTTTTGCTTTATGTGACTCCCAACAGTATTTCATGTCCTCATCTTTTAATCTTTCTCATTTTATGCCCCCATTCTACTGCTGCTGTTCTATATCCATGCTTAATAGCGTTTCTGCTTTTATTCAATTTGTTCTTATTCTCCGGTATCCTCAAGTATAATGGTACCTCTTTTGACTTTTCTCTTAGTTCAGAAAAGATTCTCTTGGCACAATTTATATAGTTTTTACTTGCTTCTTTTAGAGGTTACTTTGTCCTACACTCTTAGATTATTTTCTTAGAGTTAGACTTTTTTCTTGAGAGATTGCATCTACCACTTCCGCAGTTTTGTTGTCGTCTCCTTTCCTGAAACCAATTATTTTTATTCTCTCCTTTTATTCCAAAACCAAATTTATAATCTATACAGCAGAGAAAATAAAGCTGTGACAAACAATATAGAGCAGCCACAGTTGCCAGGTAATGGCCTAGATGTTGATAAGGTCTGAGAGTAATTTTTTAGCTTAATTTTGATCTAAAGCATTTGTTTCATATTCATTTCAATGAAACATTATATCACCATTAATTTCTCCTGACAGTTATAATTATGTCTATTTTCACTTCCAAAGATCTCTACAACATTTAAAGGTATATAGAAGAACCTTGTAAAATTTATTAGGAAAGAAACCATGAGAGTTCTATAAAAAGAATATATCTGAGATGCAGATAAATAATTATTTCCTTAAATCTGTATAAAAAAACCCACAGAGGGACAATTTCTACCTCATTTGAAAAACAACTTATGGTTTATATTAAATAACTGAATGCCTTTAATAGAATGGTAATGCTTCTATAGCATTAAATAGCAGAATAAAAGTATGAAAGAGATGAAATCTAAACACTCTTAGAATTTACTGAAACTTAGTAGTCTTAGCAGAACTTATTGGAATTTAGCAATCAGATTAATTATCTGAGTGATGCACAGTAAAAAAAAGGAAGGAAATACTTTGGGTAAGAAATCCAGAAGTAAACTGTGTTCTCATGAAGGTTTTCATGGGACTTTTAAAGATCAGAGGCGACTTCAGTTATGAAGATCTCAACTAAACAAAGAAGAAACTGCAAGGGTTTCAACTTACGTGTCATGAGAAGCTGAAGGGCTAGAATGTGCTTTGCGGATTAAGGAATATAAAGGTGCTGGATATAGAATATTTGGCTTTAATACAATGGATAAAGAATTGTGATTGACTTGAAATTAACTTTCTAGAACAGTCAGAGAGTTATTCCTAGCACAGGGCTCATCTCTGAAGTGAGGAACACTGTGTTCCTGCTCCCAGCATCTGCAGGAGGTCCACTGCCATTCTGCAAGATCTGCTGCTGGGCACCCTTGCAGGATTGAGCTCACAATGTATTTGTTTGTATTGGTACAAACCTGCTTCCTCCACAGCAGTATTGTGGAACTTAAGCAGGACAGAAAATAGCACAAATCAGAAGAAATATTTAGAAGCACACTCTGTTTCCTCCTGCCCTTTAATGCTTTGTGTATTGGCATGTTTTTCCTCTTTCCCACAAAGTTGATTTCTTTGTTATTAGTTCAGATTACTGTCAGCAGCTACTGTCAGTTCTGCCGTTTATAGTCACTATGATTCTCAAACTGGGAAAAGTTTGTTTAGAGGAAGAAGGTGTATTTTTCATTTAAACCTTAGTGTATAACAACAAAAGCAGGCCAAGAAATGCTCTGTTCTTTGGCATCCTGTGGTCTTTACTGGCAGCAGCAAAACCACTGTTAGTGTTGTGTTCCCTGCGGTGCACTCTTCCCACACTAACCCAAACCTCCCCACTAAGGTAACCCAGAGCCTCAAACTTCTTTTCTTCTCTATCCTGACAAGAGGGAGACTTGCTGTCTGTGCCTCTGAATTCCTGACGTAAACAGCAGTTTTTGTGGTTACCATTCTTGGCAAAAGTCATGTTTCTAGGAACCAAAACCCCTTTGCTTGGAAAACAGGAAAAAGCAGTGAGGGCCACTCAGAAGTCTGTATTACAGCACCCATACTAAATGGACAAGAAACCAATGCTGTTACCCAAAAATCTGCTGAGTTACACAATGTTTAAGAATAAGACTTACAGGACCTAATGTCAGGTCTCTGCTCCAGACTCCTCTGCCCGCTTAGCACACAAACTGATTTTTAGCTACCCTATACAGATTAGGCATTGATCTTGCAGCAAGATAGTGGGACAAGATTTTGACATGTCAGTTAGGAGTGAGACGGGAAAGAACATGTGAAGGGATTCTTGGAGATTATTCCTTGGAGAGGTACAGCACAGCCTCAGGGTTGCCAAGTAAGTTACAACAGGATCCACAGCTCTGCTGTACATCATACCCATAGGTATGCCCAGAAAACATGACTCCATTCCATACCTGTTACATATTGGCTGTACAGCCTCGTATACCAGACTGTTCCCAAAGGGCACAGAAAATGCAGGAGAGCCACACTGCTCCATTAATCAGCTGATGATGACGTGTCTGCTGCTCTGCCCTGAGCAGCACACAGCACAGATGTGCCCACACAGCCGCATTGCTTCACCAGCCTCACTTCACTTCCACAGGTGATATTTAAGCCTTTGCTAAGGGTTACTCCACATTCTGCGGGGCTTAACTGTAGTTATGATTTTGGAGCTGTGAGGCCACTTCAAGGCAATTTTTATGACTAATTTATTCAAGTTAATTTTCTGGTAAGATTCATAATCAGAAGTCCAGTTGGAAGTCCAGATATTGCTAATGAGAAACAAACCATGTTCAGAAGCCATAAACACGAGTAGACATCTCAGCAAAAATATGATACTCTCTGAGGAAGCTGGAGAAACCCTCATAGAGGTTAGAGAACCCTCAGAGGAGATTAGAGAAAGCAACCCCTATTCAACAGCAGATTATAACTAAGAAAAACAACACCCTAGAGATAAAATAAAAGAGAATGTACAAAGACTCCATGGGAAATTAATTTTCCTTATTTAGTACATTTTCCATGGTTCTTTACAAGAAAAATTGGTGTTCTTGGGTTTACATTTTCATTATGCATGTCTTTCCCTGCACTCAGAATCATAGAATATTCTGAGTTGGAAGGGACCCATAAGGATCTTTAACTCCAACTCTTAAGTGAATGGCCCAGCCAGGGATCAAACCCACAAGTTTGGTGTACAGAAACCTGTATTTGCTGATTTCCTTTGAGTACAACATCTTAATAATAAAATGAGGATGAGCTTCTTTTCTGCTCCCCTTGTTGAGCTATCCCTCGTGAGCATCCTGCCCTGTGACCATGATGGAGATGCCTGTCAAACACAGGGATTTGCTGTATCCTCTGGCACCATTCCCCTCTTTCCAAGTTTCTCTCTCTCCATCTCAGGCTCTCCAGGAATAGAACTGTTTCTCACTTCTCTGGGTATGACAAGAAGAACACTGTGGCCTTCCACAAAGAAAGCCTTCCAGACCCTGCTGCAGGAAGCCGGGGAATTTAAAAAGGCTTTTGCTGTCGTGGGGAAAGCACCTTGGAGGGAAGTGTTTGAATATCTTAGTGCCTTTGGATGAGTGATAGGAATATATTCCTCTCAACTTTAATTGTGAGTAAACTGTGAAACAGGGCTGGGGAGGAGCCACTGTAGGCTGTTACCCTCAGACCAGGCAGCAAGAGAGAGGAAAGAAAAGGAAAAATCAAGGTAAAAGTATCAAGAAATGATTCTTGAAAATTACCCTAGAGCTCAGGTAGGGATGTATGTTTGTGCACTGCAGTGTTGCAAGAAGTAGGTCACAGACTTCCACACAGGCTGTCTGGAAGCCATTCGAGCCATTCCCATAGCTGTGGTTTGGCTCAGGCTGCAGGCTCCCTGCAACATGCCCAGCAAAAGCAGCACTTTCTGGAAGCTTCTGCCAGCCTGTGCTGGGCTCAAAGGGGGCTGAGCTGCTCCGAACCTCTTATTCTGGGGCTGAGTTTACTACAACTGGCCATAACTTTAGCCTTATTTTCTGCTAAGATTACATAGCTGCCAAATTGTCTCCCTACTGTCACAAGATTAATTATTTTTATTTAACTGGCTGAATTATTTCGAGGCAAATATTTTATTTACAACTGACATGGTAATACTTCTATGATTTCCACTTCCCAAGGGCAGCACAGGGATATGGCAGGGATATTCAATGATGATGCTTTCTCAATCATTTCAATTCACCCTGCATAGTTTTGCCAATATCAGTGTAGCTGATTGAGGGGAAAAAACAGAGCTAGAATAAAGGAAGAATTTACCAAAGTGCCTAATCGCATTCCCTTGCTTCTTAGGTCCCGATGAAAAACAAGATAAAATTTGCTGATTCCTTACTTCCCAAAATGAGGACTGAATTAATGGGAAAGCCACAAAAACTTCTCTTTCGTGTCACACTCCACAACTGCACGTAATAAAATCATCCGCAGGCAGGAGGAAACCAGCAGTGGTGCTGTTCTCCAGCAGCTGCTGGAATGACACTGGGAGGTAGCTTGCCTTAAAAATCTTAAAATCTCTTTTTTTCAGACTGTACTCTAACTGTCTTTCCTTTGCTCCAGAAAAATAAGTCCCCAGTATGTGATGGGGATGATATTATCCTAATAGGACTCCAAAGAAGTTACTACAAATAAATTTGTGGAATTAAAAAAAAAAAAATAGAAAGAAGATTGATGGAATAATTGTCTTTTATTTTAACAGACAAAAAAGAGTTTGTAAATCATCTGTTCTTTTTCTAATATCTTTTTCCAAGATACAGATATGAAAATGTAGTTCTCAATCTCACTTCAAATACTATAAACGGGAGACTAAAGATAAAAAGACAATGTTAGCCAGGAAAAGAAATATGTATATCTTATAACTCTTTGTTGGTTCCTCACAGCAGAGAGCTGTGGTATTACAGAAATATAGGATCATATATGTACAAAATATATTTTTACTCAAGTCCAACAGGCAAAGTACTGATCTAAAGACAAATTATTTAATAATCAATTAAGTTTCTCTTGTGCAGCTGTTGAGACTAATTCTCTGTAGAATTTTGTCACTCTGAAAAATCTACCTCCCATGTCAGACTATCACCTTTTTTAAGTTCCAAGTTTTCATATGATACACATTGAAGTCATCCAAGACCTTGTCCTGTAACTCACATGGACAGGGGCAGCAGTGTTAAGGCCAGGTGTTTTAAATTCTTCGTGGACTTCTGTTCATGACTGATGTAGAACAACACACGTATCAGTCATGTGCAAGTTTTATCTGGAAAAATTACATGTCCTCCACTCGCATCATTAATCAAGCCCAAAACTCAAAATATAACCTGTATTTTTTTTAAATCATCTGGTAGTTGAATAGAGAATAAAAATATTTGAAATCTGTATTATTCCTAGTAGCGTTAGTTCTAAAGCATTGACAATGTTATTAACATTTAATGCATTTTTTCAACTCCATCACATTTCAGCTTCTGTATTACCAAGCAAATGTTTGATACATCTTTCCCTTGATTTGGTAAAATGTCCATAAGGATCTGTCCTGGAACATCTGCCACCTCTGACAAGAGCTTCAGACTTACCTAAAATGTCCAATTCTATTAGCCAAAACAGCTACGGGATAATTAACCTGTACTTGTGTCCGATACCACAGGCTGAGCACAGCGTACCACCTCAGTAGTTTTATACTCCCTTTGGCCACAAAAGCTCATCCTTGATGTCAGTATTTACACTGCTCAGATCCCCGTATTTGTAAGTAATATTTTTCAATGGGCATCCAATTTAATACACTTGTATTTTAACTATGGATCCTACATGCTAAACTTGAATCCACATTTCTGAAGTTTGTAAGCTTCTGCATGAGCTACAGACCCAGACAGAGAGAGCACCTTGTACACTTACAACCCCTCATAACTCGTGCTCCAGTAAGAACATCTCCGGTTTTACAATGTAGGAACTGCCAAGTAGTGTTTAACAGCTGCTGTGCTGCTATAAATGTGACTGTTATACTTCCTTTCTTTATCATTAATTTGTGATGACTAGTGCTGTGTGTAAGATACAGGGTTTTTCATATCCAATGTTTTTAAATATCTTGGTTTGCAGTAGGCAATAAACATTCCTTCACTGGAATGCAAAATTCATTCAAATTGAGGACAAAACAAAGCAAGTTCAAGGTACATTGGAAATCAGGATCTGCTGCTTCATTAAATATTTTTTGCTTATTCTATTTATATCTAGCTGTTTTGAGTTCAGTACCAAGATGTGAATCATGTGTTATGTTTACTGGACCTTTTATTTAATTTCATTTCCTGACATAATATCCATCAGCTCCAAGAGACCTAGGATTACAGATATTAAGCTGAAGTTTGGGCCATAGCTTCCTTCCACCGTCACTTTGTTCCCTCCTTAATTTTAATAATTTCACACTAATAAGCTTATTAATTGTTCTTGATAGAGGGAATAGGGAACATAATTACACTGTCTTTTGCTATTATTTTTATATGTATGTTTATTTAGGAAGGGGTTTCTACCAAGAAATTGTTAATTATGAAGTTACCTCCAGATATCTAACTAAACAAAATTTCTTGACACATATCTTTCTCGAAAAGTCTAATTTTTAACATGTTCCTCTGCAATGAGTTGCAACTGCTTGTACGTAATTTCATATAAAAAGAGCTAGTCCTTCAAGAGAAATAAAGAGGGGAAAACAGGAATATGTGAGGAAAATGTTTAAACCCGGAAATCAGCTTTTCTTCTGTGTGCTCTTTTTGTGGGAAAAAATAAATGCATTGACTATCAAGACTGTGGCTTGATTAACACTTCTTGAGTCTGGGACTGTTCTTGGGACCACATGCTGAATATTTCACAGGAGAAAGACGAAGTAATCCCATCAAATCTTTCTCCCTTGGTGCCATAACAATCATCCAAATTAATCACCCAAATTAATTAGACTAATAAATTTTGCACTCTATGCCCCCCTATGAACAGTGTACACAGTTATCTCCATTTTTTCACTGCTTCATCTGAATGCCCTGTGTTCTTAATGCCTAAATCATAGGGTGGTGTTGAGTTTGCAAACATGGTCTTTCTTATTGCATTTCTTTATATTTTTCAGCCCCCAGGCTAGTCTAAGATCCAAGTTTATGTAAAATGAGATCATCTTGAGAACTTTTGTTCTGCATTAGAGAATTTCATATGTTTATAAAAACTGTGTGGAAGGCAGATGAATATATTTTAGGAAAGTCCCTTCAACTAACCATTTAATCAGAGGTTACAGTATAAAGACTGTAATCAGTGTTTTCTTCATGACTGTTGTGTTATTGGCTTTTATTCAGAGGAACACATGACTGACCTCTCTTTCCAATACTGCTGTTAAAAACTTCATTAACTCAGGTTGAGTAGGAGTAAATAATTACAGTGAATGTTATTCATTCTCCTCTGTGCCATGCCCATTCTAGTAGTGTGTATCACTTCTACCATCTCAGGTTTGGGGTTTAGCCTTGAGCTGTACAGGCTCAACACTTTGCCCTTGGAAGTCTGCCCCTTGTTGATCGAGGCAGGGGTCATTGCATCGGAATTTAACCACTTACTCTATACACATGACTGACAGTAGAGCTACCCCTTGTGATGGTTTGGTTTGGTTTCAGTCTGAGTCAGACAATACTCAAACATGTAACAAAAATCCCCTGGTACTTGGCAGCTCCTCGAGAAATAAACATCTCTGTAGCTTCATTGCTATCGGCAAAGAATGTCTGGATTAAAGTATTTTGCAGCTTATCAATAATGTCTTGGCTGAATCACCAGAATCTGTTGGAGAAACAGAAAATGATTACTCTAAACAGAATGTTCCCAGACAAAAGGCATTTGGGGCAAACTGAACAGGTTTTTCCCCATGACACATTTTCAGTGTGTGCATAGACAAGTCCAATGATATGGAGAGAGACTCAGGTTTTTCAGAAAATAGTTCTGAATAAATATCTAAATAACTGAGTATCTAAATATCTGCATAAATATCATTTTGCTGTTGCTATCTGCATAAGACTGTATTAGAAAACACACCTTTTATTTAACCATAAAAATCTTCAATTTACCAGAGCCTGGGAACAATGGAACTATTCTGATAAAGTGAGAAAGTTGATTGCATTTTACCGTATATAACCAATATAGATTGTCTGAATATACTAGTGTGAATAAATTAACTATCTTTCAGACATTTTAATACCATTTTTTGACTCTTTGCAAAAAATTTAGAAGTTATTCAGAGCAGTGTCTGTCTACAACCACAGACTAAAAAAAAGAACACTAAATATAATATCATGTCAAATGGATCATTCAGCTAAAGTATTTGAGAAAATGACAACACGCTGTTGTGCTTGGAGAGAGTTTCAGTCTGTTTTGCTTTTAAGAGATGGAATTAATATTTAGAAGAGGTTAATTTAAACCTTCTTTAATTTGAAAGTCGTTTAAGAATTGAGCTGCTTGCTGTAATGCTTCTAGTTATCGTTTCGTAGTCGTTGTGGAAAATCCACTGGTGACTCATGGAACAGATCTCTGCTTTCAAGTGTCTGTGAAAAACACCTTACTCTCCATTCCTTAGGTAAACAAGGCGAAGGAGTTCCCTGCCTCAATTGTCTCCCTATTTTTTAATAATCTAAAAATACTGACTGAGTTTCAGGCTTAGACTTGAGTCATAGTTTTAGGCGACTCATAGAACCATTAATCAAGTCTTATCAAATCACAGGAGAACAGTTGCAATTGTCCTAGGTTAAAGTGGACGCAATAACAATAGGCATGTTGGCCTTGGCAACCTACCTACTCATTTTATGTTCCCAGTCATTTTCTAACACTCATATACATGGTGCTCACCCACACATCTACATTTCAGACTGAAAGAATTAAGAACAGCCCATTTTGAACACTTCACCTTCTTACAAAGCATTTGTAGGCAGCATTTTCAAGAGTTTTTTAGCCAGTCACTTTGACTTGGTTTTTTTCCTCAAATGAATGTGCTAAGCATATAAAATAATAGAGAGCCTGGCACAGGTTTTAAAAAGAGAAACCTGCCAAAGATCTATGTATTCTGAGTTGTCAAGTTGATATTTATTTGGACCTGGAATATCAACACACTGTGATTACACGGAGATTGGGTTGGGAAACCATTAGAAGTGGATTCCCTTTTGTCATATTTATTGGTTGAAGAATTAATTTGCAAACTTTATTTGACCATCATGTAGTAGAATTTGGACTATGACTGTCATTAATGAGTTTGCTGACGTTATTGGTCTGTAAATTAATATTTATTGAGGGTTTCACCAATATCTTTAGGATCCTCCATTGTATACATACCAGTGAATTTTAATTGACCTGGATTTGGGGAAAAAATTGAGGTTCTTAATAAACGGTCAGAAATGTATGCACTGGAACTGACAGATAAATTTGAAGTTAGGGACCAATCTTCCTCAATTTTACTATATATCCTGCATGAAAATGCTTAGCTGAGCAATAGATAGATAGAAGGATTAATCATCTAATGCTTGTGAAACACTCTGAAGCTAGAAGACTACTTTTTAGAATTTTGTCATTGACTCACTACTATGAAATCTGAGAAAGTTTAGAGCTTAAAAAACATTTAAGACAAATATTTTTTCACAAAAAAATATAATTTCAGTGGACCTGATGATATTCACAAATCTGAACTGGGTGGAAGAAACATGATCCAGCCTAGACTCACAAAAGTCAGCCAACCAAGAGCAAGGTGCTGAGTGTTGTCTCTCAGCAGCTCAGATATAAAATACTTAGGTTCCTTCTGAAAGATTTTACTATGATCTACTGGATCAGTAACAAGCATCATTCAAAGAACTGCAGAAATATAGGTTAATTTAGGTTGAAAGGAACTTTGAGAGGTCATACAGGCAACCCCTGCCTCATATTTATTTTGACCATGTTATTTATGGACTTGACTATATGAATTTCGAACACCTCCAAGGACAAAGAATCAAAACTCAGCTGTTTCAAACATTTTACATCTCTCAGGACAAAGACAATTTTCCTAATACCCAAGTGGAATTTCCAGTGTTCGATTTTGTCTTCACTGCCTCCTGTCCTTTCTCTGTGCACATCCAAGGAGAGCCTGCCTCCATCTTCTCTGCATTTTCTTGTCAGGTACTTGCAGATATCAATAAGGTTTCCCCTTCACCTTCTGTTCTCCAGCATGAACAAACCCAACTTTCTCTGCCTTTCCTCTTATGTCTTGTGCTCCAGCCCCTGACCATCTTGGTAACCTCTTCTGCGCACTAAAGAATCCAGATCTGGACACATCACTCCAGACCTGGTCTCACATGCCCCAAGCAGAGTGGGTGATCACCTCCCTGGATCTATGGCTGTACTTACTACCCATGGGTTTTAAAATAGGCTTGCTTAAGCCTTAGCTCTCATTAAGGAAACATGAAATATGAGTGGTTTTTTCCTTCTGACAAGAAAGATAAACACAAAATACCTCACATGAAATCATTGGGGTTTTCAATTTTTCTTATTCTGACTGAACAAAATCAGTTATTCACACAGTTTTAGAAAAAACCATTCATTTGTCTGGTGCACAGCACCTCATATATCCTATAATTTAACTTACAGTTTGTTTAGCTACATGGGGTTTTTCGGTCATGTCAGCTTTGAATGGGAAATTGATCTTTTCTTCCTGTTATTTATTCTTTTCCTGTAAATGATAATGAAGCAATACAGCTAAAAATGAAACATAAGGTAAAACAATCCTCATGTTTTGAGTAAGTCATAAGACAGTGTGCACTTCTAGAGTTGTTGTTTTGCCACCAAAAATCTGTAATCATGTCAACCTTGATTCTGTTGTTAGTTCACATTCTTTCTGCCTTCAGGATTTGGAATGTAAACAGCCAATTTTATTGCAAGAGTGAACTCTACAAGACTAAATCTTCTCTTAGAAATCAATGTCTCAGTATGCAGTGGCAGGCAAAAGAAGTCAACAAAGTGCTGGAAGCCATCAGGATAAGTTCTGAGAGCAGGAGTGATGGGAAGCATAATTTTCCCACTATATCAAAAATGGCCATGTCCAATTCTTGAGAACTTTGTGTAGTTTTGTTCTCCAGAACTCAGGATATAATGACAGTGAAGAAATTACACAGAAAGGCAATTTTCAATCATTAAATTGAAGGACCAGCTACCGAATTAGGAGTTTGGGGAAGAGGAGATCAAAAACTTCATAAAACTGAGATTTACAAAATCATGAAGGTACATCTGAAGCTGAATATAAAGCTGCTATGTACCAAACCGTAAAATTTTAGAGGTATGGGACATTGAATCAGGCTTGCAGGAGTCTGATTTAAGACAGAGAAATTAAACCATCTCCTATAGAATAGTAAGTGAATATCTGGAATTTGTTCTTAGAAAAGATTGTGAAGACATCCAGAATCTGTCAAAAACTCATCAAACTCATGTTCTCCCTTCTTTTGTCTTTTATTATCATTGCTAAGAGACAGAATACTGAGATAGTTGGGTCATTTAGTCATTTAGTATGTTAAACAGGGAAACCGAAGAAGTTGAGCAAAACTGAATGAAAGTAATTGTGTTTAATGATACAATCAAAGTTTATGCTGTGAGGGTTAGGTACTCTGTGAAACAAGATTAGAAACTAGATTGATCCCTTCTTACATAAGGGCAGGAAAAACTGATTCAGCCCTTTACTACATGGACAAGAGCATTCATCTGGGATGTGAGTGAATCTCAATTTCTTACTTTGTTAGGTGCATAGATGTAAAATTTTTCTCCTGGTAAAATTCCGTAATAAGCAAAAGTAGATCTGTCATGTTATAACATCCTCTTCCATCTGAAGACTTTCAGTTTGGATTAATATTGCATAGAAACAATACTTATTCTTTTTGTTCAGGTGTAAATCAGGAGTTTTTATATGTGATGCTTCCTAAACGTAAGTGATAAAAAGTGTTTAATTCATAGTTATTTGAATAGTTTCAAATAGTTATATATAGGGAAGCAACCTTCAGAGAAAATCTTCATGTTTCATAGTATTTTGTTATGTTTTTAGACAAAGCTAAAATGTATTTCTTCAATGTTCCTCTTTCCTCATCCAGGAATAAAGGAAAAGAAGAACACACAGACCTTATTTTTAACCATTCTAATAATCTCATTATTTGACAGTAATAGAAGTATTTTTCACAGCCAGAGATTTCTATGTCAACTTTGAACAGGTTTTATAAATTATTTTACATTGAAAGGACATAAAGCAATAGCTCTACTTAATGCATAAGCTCTGTGAAACTTCCAGTGAACATTTGTTATGGTTCACTTTCAGGCAGGAATTTCCATTTTATATGCTAAGGAAACCAAGCCACACATGACACCAAATTTTTTACTAACTTGAAAGATTCTGACACCACTATGCACAGATGTTCCCTAATTTGTTTATATAATAAATTCCACTTCACATCTGGCTAGAGAGAAGTGGAATAAACAAACAAAGATGCTGAAGGTTCAGGAGCATGCGGCTGGAAATTTTCCCAAGACCTTGATCTAACTGTCTCATGGCCTTGCCAATATCATGATAACAAAGGCTGAAAATGCTCCAACCATTTTAAAATAGTCAGGGATAGAATCTATTCTGACTTAAGCCCTATGTAATTTAATGAGCTTTTTAATGGTTATGAATCTGCAAGTGTGAACCATCATAGAGTAATTCTCATAAAATTAGATTAATATTGCCTGCATTTTGTGCGTATTCTTTTGCATAGGTAACATTTCTTTCTTTTTCTATATCTTCCAATAAACTGAACCATGCTTGCCCACCCAAAGGGAATATGAGCTGAACACTCCCAATAGCCTCTAGTCTCACAATGGTGCACCCTCAGCTGACAGAAAAGGCAGTAGGAAATTAAGGGTAATTAAACAACTCTGAACTGTTTTTGGGAGGTCAATCACACATATAAGTCACGAAATGGTAACTGTCTTTTAAGGTATATACATAGTTAGCGCAGAGAAAGTGCATCCCAGGGTCTTGAGGGAATTGGCTGATGCAGTTGCCAAGCCCCTCGTCCCGTTATTAAAAAGTCATGGCAGTCAGCTGAACTGACTCCCAGATGACTTCCCAGATGGCCAGAAAAAGGGAACTGTTGCACTCAGTTCTAAAACGTAGAAAGATGGACCCTGGGAACTACTGACCTGTCAGTCCCACCTCCTTGCCTGGGAAGATCATGGAACAGATTCTCCTAGAAGCAGTGCTAAGGCACCTTGAGGATATGGAAGTGATTCGAGACAGCCAGCACAGCTTCAGCAAGGGCAAGTCCTGCCTGACCAATGAGTGGCGTTCTGTGATGGAGTGACTACAGCAGTGGACAAGGGAAGGGCTACAGGTATCATTTGTCTGGACTTCTGTAAAGCCTTTGACACAGGCCCCCACAAAACCCTGCTCTCTAAACTGGAGAGAGATGGATTTCATGGTGCACTGTTCAGTGGATTCCATATTTTGCAGCAGAGGTGCTCTATCCTTCTGATCATTTTTGGTCTAGGCAACTGGCTCTAGGTAATCCTATTTGAATCATGGCCTTCAGGCATCTTCTGCAACATCAAAGTTATTGAATTCAGCTTTTCAGCATGAATATGAACAAGCATTTCTAACAAAGATCATAGCTTTGGCAAGTCTTCTTCTCTTAACCAATAATATTTCTAATTTTATTTTTCTATAATCCTTTAAGCCCCCCTAACCGGTTTGAATTACTAGCAGTTGGTCTTTATCACTGCAGTGAGTCAGAGCACACTGCCTGATGAAGAAAGAGGAAGAAATAAGTGAAAGAAGCCACTTCTTGCTATCTGCTAGTACAGAAAAGAAAATGCTGAATGCCAAGGCTAGGGAACACATGAATGGAATTTTTCAGCTGACTGAAGAACAGAGATAGTGTGCTGAAAAATTAATTTCTAAGGACTTGTCAGAAACACTGCAGAAATTCCTTTCTTTTGTTGTCATTCCATCCCACAGCTACCATGTGAAAAAGAGGAATGGAAGCTGCTGTATTTTTCTGAAAGTGAATACAGAAGGACAGTTATATAGCAGAGGCCAGGGTGGAAAGGGTAGAATGTCACAGAATGGCAGAGAAATTAGGAAATTTATAATAATGGCTGAAAATACTCTGTTATTATCATTCATATAGAGCAGTGTTAGATTGCAAGATAGTGTTAAGGCATTAGATAGGCTAATGAGATGTTCAAAATATTGCAAATACTTATCTTGAGAACTTAGTCTGGATCACATTAATTTGCATTTGCAAACTGCATTGGCTGGTTAATTTTTCTAGATCACTTTCCGACCAATATTTTACAGTAACTGAAAATTCACTGATATCAGGAAATAGTGACTGATAAATTTGAACATGAGAAGTCTATGAAGATGAAATTCAAGTGACAGCCAACATTTGGAGCCCTGGTTTGTTGTGGTTTTTTACCAATTCTCACTCAAAAATCTGTAATGTATGGAACTTGAGTACATCTAAAGTGTCACATAAGTGTATTCACTAAAATGTTTTCAAAATATCTATCTTCGATGTTTGGTCATTGATATTAAGGTATAGAATCACAGAATAACTCAGCCTGGAACAGACTTCAGGTGGCCTCTGGTCCAATCTCCTTCTCACAGCAGGGTCAGCTCTGAGGTCAGACGGGGCTACTCAGGTCTTCACCCAGCTGGTGTTGAAAACTTCTGACAACAGGGACTGCACAACCTCTCTGGGCACTCTGTGCCCTGCCCAGCTGTCCTCACGGAGGAAAGGTTCCTCTTCCTACCCAGGCTTAGCCTCTCTTGTTTTAGTTAATGCCCACTGTCTCTCACCTTTTTGCCCTTTACCATAGTGAAATGCCTGTCTTCAGATCCTTCGAAACCTCACCACAGGCACTGGGAGCTGCTGTCAGGTCCTCCTGAAGCTGTCTCTGCCCCAGGCAGAACAAATCCAGCTCTCCAGCCTCCCCTCACAGTGCAAGTGCTCCAGCCCCATACCCTACAAGCAGGGTAGCCATGGTGGCCTATACTGCATTTGATCCAAAGGGGGAAGTGAGTTTTTTGATGAAATGTACAACCCCCTTTTTATTATATTTCTCTGTAATGGAAAAAAATCAGACATTTATTTCTGTGCCACATTGCTTTATAGTTGAAAGCATGCACTTTTCCAGGTAGCACCAGGAATTTTCTTAAACCCACCTTTAGTAATCTCTCACCAGTAATTCAAACCTTAATTTTAAGCTTACCACTTGCTTTTAGTACTTTCTATAAAACTATATGCAACAGTCATCTAGTTTATGTCCTTCTTATCCTCAAGAGCTTTTGCAATGGAGTTGAGAAACTGCTTTGTAAAAAGCCCAGCTGTATAAACAACATGAATGCGGTTGGCAAGCAAAATCCATGGCTTTAAACATTACACTTCCTTGCCTAAATGTGTTTAAAATGTATGGTTTTAGTCATAAAATTCCTTACAAATCAAAAAATTACAGTAAACTTTGCTTCCATTTGCATTTCTGTGGACAAGCACCTGTCTATAGGATTTGTGATGCTGTCTCTTTCAGATAATGTCAATGCAACTCTCTAGTCCCCAAAATTTCAGAAAGAAATGTTGAATTGCTTTATAGATAAATAATCAAATGCATTTTTCTTCCTAATGCAGATTTTTATTACAGGTACAATTAACTACAATTAACATTGTTTCTATGAACAATGGCTCTCCATTCATGGTGGGTGTCTTAAGTTCTGAGGCTAAAGTTGCTACAGCAAAGTACTTAAACAGTAAATTGACAAGACAGAGAACATTTTTTGCCATGATGGAAGAGCTAAAATAAAAATGCTTTAAGGACATAGTATATGTATTTTGAGGCTGACACAAGAAATAAAATATATCAAAGCATACTAAGACCTAATTATGGGTGTCAGAGATCCACAGTGCTACCGAGGTAGTCTTTAAATGTATTTTTGAGACTGTGTGCATTCTTAAATATCAGAACTAAGAAACAGGTATAAGATGATGGATTTATAAAAAAAAAACCCAGAAAATTAAGTTTTTGCCTTTGAGCTAGTTTCCTGCAGTTTCATTTTCCCTTAGTTTTTATTGTACTGTTGCCCAGATCCTTCCCCTGAGCAGCAAAATTATGTTGGCTAGACACAAATTCATAAACTCATTGTTTGCCTACAGATCTCTAGCAATAGAGATAACTAAATATTTTGTACTTGATCTGAGCAGTCACTTTGTTGGGACAAAAAAAATTGGATTCATACCTTCTTGAGGCATTTTCTCTCCTTCAGTTTGGCTGCAGGCATGAGATGGGAGTCCCTGTTTCTCCGAAGTCAGACGCAGCTGTGAGCAGGAGCACCATCCTGGAAGGGATGCACATTGCCCAACTGCCCACCAGCTGCAGATCTGCCACCCTGCACAGCAACACAACAGATCCCTGCAACGTGATAGCTCCCGGCTTCTTCAGGCAGCAGCAGAAAATGGGCAAGAAGTTCAGCTGCAGAAAATGTCACCTGAGCCGAAGTATCTCTGTGTGCACCAGCTGGGGCTCCACTAGAGTCAGCAGAGCCCAGCTGCGGGGGACTCGGCACAGCAGCCTGAAGAAAGGCTTCTAGTGCCAGTTGAGATGCAGGGGGGAACCCAAGGCATCTTCATGAGACTGTCAGGTATGACACAGGACCAACAAGAGTGCTCTGTCCTTCAAGCGACTTTAGATACCTGTCTGTGGGCAGCTGAAATAATCCCGAGGTGCCTGCCTCCGTGTAATAACCTAAACTGCTGTCTAGGGTTTAAAGAGTGCATTGGCTTCAGTGATCATAATGAGACTTTAGACACAGCACCCAGGAGGGTGCCCAAATTTAGTTCTGCAGACAAAAAGACAGTCCATCCCTGGTGCCCTTTGCCTCTGCTCCACAGGGTCTGCAGGGTCTTGTTCAAACAAGAGCCACTGCCTCTTGGGAACATGTTTATATGTTTCTTGCTTCTGGCACTGCACCATACTGAACATCTCTGAGCACCTCAATTGCATCTTTTTGCCAGCAAATGGCACAGGGATGCTGCTGTTTAATTTAAAAAGGAGTCAGGTTGGTGTAACAGCCTCTGTCATTCCAGCTCACTTGTCTCGGCCCCCTTTCCTGCAACAGGTCCCGGAGATGGAGTCCCACCTGGAGAGGCAGAGCCAGAGTAGTTCCATCTGTTTGGAATGACTCTGAGACTCCATTTACCCATCTGCACAATGGGCCTCAGAATAACATCCTTTTTCCCAGAGGAAGCTGATCTAAATGTGATGGCACAGCCCCAGGCACTGGAAATGTTTCACTTGAAATACAACTGCCTTGTGGTAAGAAACATTAACAAATGGGACCATTGACTTTTGCTTATTTGTCTTAAGTGAAGTGTCTGCTGTTTCAGGGTCACAGATCATTCACCACATTCACTACATACTGTTATTTTGGGCACCAAACACAGACTGTAAATCAAAACACAACACCTTTCAATTATTTGTGTTAGCAAAATGTATGTTGAAATCACATGGTTGGCATAATTCTTGTTTTCAAATAAATAGTACCTAAATGCTGCTTTAAGGCACTTCATTTCTTCTTGACATATCTTCCATCCCCCATTTTCCGTTTTTCCTCTGGGGAGGAAGACCGTCTTGATTATTCCAGTCTCTGGTGTGCCTGTGTAAATTACCATCAGTCCAGCTAACTTTACCCACACCCACAAGATGACAGAACTGCAGAAATTTTGCAGTGCTTGTTGAAATCTTACTATTCAGCAATTTTGTGGTCTTCAGAGCTTTTAAAATAAAACTTTCCAGGCTTGCTTGGTTGCACTGAGGTCAGCACAAGGTCTATGAACCAATGCTGACTGTTTTTACCTTCATTTACACCTCTCTTCATAGTTTTAAATTAATTTTCTGGCTCAGACAGTGGCATCATCTGATCCATAGATCTTACATCTTACAATGCCCAAGACTGGCTGGCTTTGACATCGTCGTTTATCACTGCCGACTTTAAAAATTGCATTTGCTTGAGGTTTTAAAGAGTCACGATATAGAAAGGTAATAGCAACTTCAGAGGTCTCTACTTAGTTCCCAGCTCAGTCAAGACTTTGTTTCCCCTTGAAAAAAAAAAAGCATCCTACACTACATCTGTGATGTTTTTTCAGAAAAATGGGAAATAAAACTCATTTTCTTTGGGCCTTTTATTTGCTTCTTTGCGTGGCCTTTCACCTGTGTTTCTTCAGTTTGTCTACAGAAGACAAAAAATCCATGCCTCAGTATAGGCTTCTGGCCACTGGTGCAGTATAAATAGCAATAAAATATATAAGAAAACATACTAGATTCTGTATATTTACATGGCCAGGACTCCCAAAGGATTTAACTGAATGTTCAGGAAACACTGTTCAGCCATAATACACTCTCATACACATGGCTCATTGCACACAGTCTTTCAGAAACCAGTTTCAGGTTTAGCATTTTGATTTACTCCCTGTAACAAAACAACTACAGACCCCCTGCTTTTTTTTTCTCTTTGTGCGTTTTTCTACTCACATGCAGAATACAGTGGACTATCTCTTCACTTGTTCATTTCATTTCATTTCATTTCATTTCATTTCATTTCATTGTCCTACAGTAGCAAAGAACCAGCTTTACTCATCTCTTCTCCCACAAAGAGAAGCTGTTTGCAGAAAAGCTGCCTGTTCTAGTTTTTTCCTGCAATTGCTTTGTCCAGTTTTTAAAATATTCCTTGGAAATGCCTCAGGACAGCTCTCTGAAGGTACCAAAAGCAAAGTTTTTGAAAGAGATTTTGTAGTGAACTTCAAGGGGCTTCAGAGAATTTGTGGAAAAAAAAATCACAGAAAGTGGAAAACCTTTCTCCCCTGCCTAATATATCATTCTCTTCATGCAAGAAAATTATAATTACTCCTCTTTTGTTGACTACAGCTTAAGCATTTTGAAGAACAGGGCTCCGCATGTCCTTGGAGCATTGTTGGGTAGGCTAACACTGTTCTTTAATTTTACTCTTGAGCCTAGCTAAATATTTTTTTTCAGTTCTACATTTATATCATTCAAATATTGTCTCTGAATATTTGGTTTCACCTTTAATTGGCAGTTAGCTGAACTATGTTTATTAAGGTAAACCTGAAACCACGGAGGAATAATTTGGGATCATTCTCTCCTCAAGTGTAATGGACTGCTCAGATTTTTGCAGTAACAGTTGGTTAAGAGATTAATTTCTCCTATTCCATAAGCAAAGATTCCAATATCTGAGCTGAGAAAGAGTACTGGCATAAAGACTTAACACAGAATAAAAAACTTTTAACTAAGTCTGGTAAAGGGCAGTGATACACAAATAGTGATATACAATTGTGCTTCTTTTTGTATAAGAAACCTAATTTCAGAGAATTTGGAATTCACAGGAATGTTACCTGTGGAGTTTTAAGCTATTAATTTTCCTCTTAGATTTCTGAGTTATGTCTGGTACTCCTGTGAAGAGCAGTAACATTCAAGGCTTCATGGGCTCCAGAAAGTATTCCTTACAGCCACAAAAAAACATGGCAAGGCAGCACCACTGTTCCTAAGTGCCACACAAAGCAAGCAAAATCCACTGTAAAAATTGCTTATCTGCTAATTGAGTACCCCAACACCAATAAAAGCAATGCTGAGAATATCAATACAGAAATGTTGGAAGGAAAGAAATGGGATACATACAGAATCTGGCAGTCTGCACTAGCAGAGAGTGCAGTGCAGTGAGAGTATCAGCAGTACGGATTCAGTGCTTGTCATGAAGCAATTCAGGGGAGGATACTTCTTAAGAAGGTTGAATAACTAATTAACAGTCTTTATGCCCCATTGCTGAGTAAAAGTCTCAGCACTGATGACAGTGAGTGTAAAGGAGAATATATAAACTGCTTTAACAGATGTTGTCTGTTCCTAAGCGGTGTAACCATATTCAGCGGTAGGCTGAGGCAGAAATAGCCTACATAACAAATTCTTCTCAGCTTTATTTGCTTTTGCTGTTTGTCATCATAAGACATCATTGTCTGAGTAATAGAGCTTTTACACATACCGCTTCACTGATTTTTGTCCTTTTCCTGTTTTGTCAACAAGGCAACATCCATGTCAGGGTAGTGCATTCCAGGATGCCTGTACCGATGTCTACCGGAAAGCTGCCTGAGGCTTTCCATGCAGGCAAAAGAAACTACCCATGGAAGAGCAAGGCAAATTCAGCAGAAACCACATCTCCCCCTGGACCTGCACTTGTCAGCATGTGATATGATACAAGTTATAGCAGAAATTGAGATGGTGGTGATCCTGGGGAGACAGAAATAATCCTTATGTTTTGAGGTGTAGTAATGACCATCTCTGTCATAACGCCAGATTTATCCTATCACCCACCTCATAAGACAAAATCACATTTTTCTGTTATTCTGGACACACAGATCCATTGCCTACCTGTAGCTGGTAGAGTGCCTCTCTCAAAGTATTAGCTCTCTCATTGATATATGGTTGTCATCCTCTCATAAAATATACTGAATTCATGTTTTTTGAAGAAGATAAATTGTATGAATTAGTCACTCTTCATGACCTGCTTTATTACTAACAAAAAATGCTTTTAAATGTTCCTTAACTATTTCCTGATATTTAGCATTTCTGGTTTTGAGTACATGTTAGACAGTGAAGTATTCTGTAACATAGCTAGAATTCTCTTTAAGGATTGCTGAAGTAAAATTTTTGTTAATGCTATGGAATTATAGCTCTTTACGGAAACAAGGAAACATAATATCATACTGTATATTCTATAATACTATTTCTTATCAGCCAAGACAACATTTATTAGCAATTGAAGTGTGTATAATGTATTCCAACTGCTAAAAATTGCTGTTGAACTAGTGTAACTGCTGAAAGGTTGCAGAATTTATTTTTAAAATCATGAACTTTCTTATATATTTTTTTTTATTAAATGGTAAAAAGACAATTTTTCTAGAAAAGAAAAGCAAGTTATTGCAGCATCATTGCCAGTTATTGCCAGTGCAAGTTACTGCAAAATAATAAAAAAGCGTGGTTTGCTTCTGCCCATTTCTTCTCACAGACTTTGTCAATATTCAGAGACCTCATGTTTGTGTTAGGATACAGTTTCAGAGCCCTCAGCTGGAGAACGGATGCCTAAACCACAGTGTTGGGGAGGAGAAACAAACCAGCCATCTAAGCATGTTTACTTCCAGCAACAAGGAAGTTCTAACTTGTCCCTAAGTGGTGACTCACTGGATTGGGACTATAAAAGCCAAGGTAACTGCTCTCTAAAACATCGGGGCTTCAGGCTTCAGAAATCCAACATGATGCAATCAGGACTTCCAGCTGTTTTCTTTTTCGTGTTGGGTTTTTCATTTTGCCTGACAATCCCTATTCCCCTCGAAGACAGCCATGAATTCACAGAGAAAGACCTTCAGTTTGCAGAGGTACAGTATAAAACAATTCATTTATATGTTCCATAAGCAGCAAGCAGTTACAACTGTTTGGAAACCAGGCTTATTACTTCTTTTCCCCTCTTAGCGCTATCTCAGGACTCACTACGATCTCCGTCCGAATCCTGCTGGCATAATGAGGAAGAGTGGAAACACAGTGGCAGCTAAACTTCGGGAAATGCAAGCTTTTTTTGGTTTGGAGGTGACAGGCAAACTAGATGAAGAAACATATGAGCTGATGCAGAAACCAAGATGCGGCGTCCCAGATGTGGGGGAATATAACTTTTTCCCTAGAAAACTCAAATGGTCAAAAATGAATTTGACATACAGGTAAATGCCTGGTATTTTGAGTGTTATTGCTGTTACTACCTTCTTTTCAGGTGCATTGTCCAGTAGGTTGCTCAGTATAGGAGTTTAACACGAGAAGGGTGCATTTAAGTTTGACAAAATTAATGTTGCAGTTTAAAACTCTTATAAGCCCCAATTTTGGAAAGGTGCTCCCAGCCTACATTGCAGCCCAAGGAAGTAAACATGATTTTTTTCCATTGTACTTTGTCATGGAAAGGGAAGCCTGGTGTGGTGTAAGCTTGCAGCTCCTCCTTTGGCCTCTGTATAGACACTCAGGACACATCCATGGTGCCAAAAGAGAGAGGGGTAGGGACTCAGATCATGCACTTCTCTGGGTCACTCCTTAGCTCTGTTTGAACCTGGTTCAGTGTTTGCTGCACACAGGTCTTGCCCGGGACAGAGCGGTGTAGATGCAAACCAGTCTGTGTAGCGTGGCTGTGAGAGCAGTCTCTTCCACTTCACGTTCCAGGTGTAGATATACAGGTGTTTGGTCAGACAAATCCCTGTACCATGACCTCAGAAAGTTGACCTTAGGAAGTGAAGGCTGACAGTTCACGTTAGCTCCTTCTCCTTTAATTCTGCAAGGTCGTAAACCTGGGGTTTTAAACAGCTACAAACTGAGATTGTTTAGCAGACTCCAAATATGAAATCATTCAACTCCCTTAGTTCCATATCCAATGATAAATATTACATTAATATGGATGATTATAACCTCTAAAAATCACTTTGGATAATGTTTTGCTCCTCCAGGAAGTGAGGATCATGAGATATTTTATATGACATAAAAATGTTTGAAGTTACAGATACGGTTTAATTTAATACTGAATATATCGGTCACTTTCTAAATCTTCTGATGGATAGAAAACCAGTTACAGAAAGCTGTTGGATCGTTTCAGAGATCTCTGAATTATTTTAATGACAATAGAAATGTTTGTTTTTACTTTTTAATACCGTATGCAGCTGCTAAGCTCCTTGTTATGTGATAAGATCATAGGACAAAAGCAAAAATTTTTAATGAAGTGTACAGTCAGATAAAAGTGCGTTTCATATTTCTTCAATTCACACAATTTAACTGGAGATATTAATCTGTTTGACAGAATTATGAATTACACTTCAGACCTGAGACGTAATGAAGTAGACAGAGCTTTCAAAAAAGCATTTAAAGTTTGGTCTGATGTGACACCGCTGAACTTCACCAGAATACGAAGTGGTATAGCTGACATCATGATCTCCTTTGGCACTAAAGGTAACACAGAACCTATTGCTTTTACTTTATAAGTAAACTATGTTCTTATATACTTATGATGGAGTAATTAATGTATCTGTTTTGAATTTTGCTTTATAGAACATGGTGACTTTTACCCTTTTGATGGACCCTCTGGATTACTGGCGCATGCTTTTCCCCCTGGCCCAGATTACGGAGGAGATGCCCATTTTGATGATGATGAAGTTTGGTCAGATGATTCTAAAGGTAACAGAAGTTCCTGAGATTATTTGAAATGCTGATAGATGGGAAATTTATCCCTGTTTGATATCTGTAAACAGTTTGTTCTGCCTGTTTACTGTTTGTTTATCATTATGTTCACTGTTCACACATAGGAAGATGATTTTAACCTCCAGTCATAAATGGAAGTTTAGCATGTGCTCAGCATAAATTTTAAGATATAACTCTCCTAAGTAAAGAGACTTTAAAAAATGACACAAATGAGATTTTGTCATTTTGGCATTTCACTAAGGACAGCTAGTTCTGATCACAGCCTGATGGGAATTGCCTTACTGAAGCCTATACAAAACATATTGCAGCTGCACGTTGCCTGCTTGGATTTAATTCAAAAATTCATTACCATGCCTATTCAGGACAGAGTCTTAATAGAAAAAAACGCTATTTTTTTCAGCATTGGATTAGGTCACCCTCCTGGCATTAAAGCTAATTTCTGAAATACTGAAAATAATATGGACTCTCTACTGCAGGTGAATTCCCAACAAAAAATGTTCTTGATTTCAGTAGGACCAAGACTTCACCCTAGAGCTTTCTTGTGTTGTTAAAAAATTTCAAGAAATCTAAATCTCCCTACCTAGCAACACATTAATATAGAATTTAGGCTGAACACCAGCTGTGAGACACTAGATCTATTAGCCCCTTATCAATGTAAAACCCATCATAATTCACAAATGACAAGCAATCATGTCTAGTGGAAGGTGTCCCTGCTCAAGGCAAGAGGGTTGGAATCCTTAGGGTCCCAAACCGTTCTACGATGTTATGAATTAGGGGTAAATTTTCCATGTGTTCAGTTGTCTCATTCATTGTCCCATACGTTAAGGCACAGCATCAAGGTTAGTACGGTGAAGCAAGGAGACACACATTTACTTTTGCTGTGATTTGTTATAGGCTATAACTTGTTTCTTGTTGCTGCCCATGAATTTGGTCATTCACTGGGACTTGAACACTCTAGAGACCCTGGAGCTTTGATGTTTCCAATCTACACATACACTGGAAAAACTGGGTTTGTGCTTCCTGATGATGATGTGCAAGGGATCCAAGAGCTCTATGGTAAGTCTGTACAGTATATAATCTATATCTCCTGTATCATTATGGCCTGTTGCACATGCACTGCACAGTTACTACAGAGCTGCAGATGTTCAATAACAACAGTCACGACTGATTAAGAACGATTCACTAGAACAGGAGATTATTAGATTTAACAGTTCAGAGGGAAAAATAAATAAGTGATGCTGCAGAGCACAATTGATCACTGACCTATCTCCTTTAGCGGTAGGTGATAGGGAGCAGAGTCTTTCTGCTTTTTTGACCTGCCTGAAAGGAGAGGGTAAAACAGAGTCTAAAGGTAGAAACAGAACTATCCAAGTTTCATTATGGAAAGAATGAAGCTTTTGGGGACCTTCAAAACTTGGTATAAAGAAAGAAAGTTTATTTAACATCTGTGAAGCACTCTTGAGCTGGAAAGTCCATGAAAGTATTTGGTTATAGGAGAGAAAGAGAGAACAGACTTTCCCAGTAAAAATTTTTTGCCCATTACGTTTGTGTTCATCATGCTCTTGGGAGCTCTTCCATGTTCTGTTCGATATCATGATCAACAGAAAGGAAATTAACATTGTCAAGCTTACATCGTATGATATGATTCCAGGTGCTGGAGACAAAGATCCCAACCCAAAACATCCCAAAACACCAGAGAAATGTGATGTAGAATTATCACTTGATGCAATAACAGAACTTCGTGGGGAAATGCTGGTCTTCAAGGACAGGTAAAGAGACTTCCATGTCATGGATGGTGGGTACTGGATAAAGTTTGGGCAAGCAAAACACCATTTCAGTTTTTTACTAAAGATTTGCATAAACATACATTTAAAAGAGCACAAATCAGTATAGATGTCTCTTAAGAAACTTCTTCATGTATTTTTTTAGGCAGGATGTATAATACAACTACAGACTTGACTGCCCAGTAATATGATGTGAAGATAATATGGCTGAAGACTGACACTTTTTGTACACATTTTTCATTCCATGGGACTTTCTTCAACATGCATAAATCTGCTAACATTCATTTGGGTGAAGCTGTACTGAATTCAGGAGCTTCACATGGGACAGCAGTGTTTCTCTTAGTCTAAATAAAAGAATTTAAATAAATAAAAGAAGATTAAAATTTGTTATTTTTTGAGATGATAACTGTATGCGTGACAGAAACGGTCTGCAGCTGATGAATATGGAAAGGAAAGGAAAGGAAAGGAAAGGAAAGGAAAGGAAAGGAAAGGAAAGGAAAGGAAAGGAAAAGAAAGGAAAGGAAAGGGTCTAAGAGGGGCTCTGTGTATTCAATATTTTATGTTACAATAACCATTAATTCACCAGTAATTTAATTATAATTATTATTAATTTAATATTAATATTAATTTATTTTTATAGCACATCAAAGATACTGCTATTCTATGCTATGACAAGAAACAAAATATATCTTCTTTTCCTCAACTAGGTTTTTCTGGCGACTGCACCCTCAGATGGTTGAGGCAGAACTGGTGTTACTTAAGTCCTTTTGGCCAGAGCTTCCAAATAAAATAGATGCAGCTTATGAAAATCCCATCAAAGATCTTGTGTTCATGTTTAAAGGTGAGTTTTTGATTTTGTTGTTGGCAGAAAAATATACATATTTAATCAAGTTCAACAGGTGGTGTAAAGGTAATCAGTGGAAGAACAAAACGTCCTACCTTCCTCGCTTAAAAAACAAACTTTTGGTTTCACCCCATGCACATCTATAAAATTTTCAATGAATTAGGAGATGTACAATTAAGTTAGGATGCCCAGGGTCATATTACAAATAGTCTAATACCTGCTCAGTACCTGGCCTAAGAATCTCTTTGTTGTATGAAAATAGGGATCGTGGTATGCTTATTTCATTCTGCTTTCAGTGCTGAATCTTTGCAAAAGAGTCACCCATTCTTTGTTCATATTCTCAGGAAAAAAAGTCTGGGCTTTGAATGGCTATGACATAGTTGAAGACTTCCCTAAAAAGATATATGAAATGGGATTCCCAAAAGAAATGAAAAGAATAGATGCAGCCGTCCATGTTAAAGACACTGGCAAGACTCTCTTTTTTACTGGGAATAAGTACTGGAGGTAAGCTGGAGACAGGTCAGTGTCAGTGTCCCTAATCATAACCTGTCCAGATGTATGGAAAAATCAGCAGTTTGGTTCAAACCAGGCATTTGGCCGTTCCAGTCTCTGGTTTTCATTAGTGCTACAGCTATGTACACCATGTCATAAAGGTGTATGCAAGGCTTTAATAAAAATATGGGCACAGACTGTAAAAGCTGAATGAGTGTAAGGAAATGAGAACAAAGTGCTCTAATCTGGGAGAATTTGTAGTATGGTCATGCCTGCTAGACAAATTTCCCATCTTGTTTCCTTGGGTCGCTTTTGTGAGAAATCTGTTCCGCTCTGAGGCCTCTCTTTTGTATTGTCCATGAGTGGGGCTCACAGTCAGATCTCATGCATAATTAAGACATTTCCATCCCTTCCCACTATCTCTGGGCCAAGCATCTTCAGGATAGGCTTGTTGTACCTATACATCCAGGTACAATTATCTCCACATTATAATACTTTATAGATCAGTTCTGAAAATGTAATTCTGTTTGCTTTGTGCTTATTCCGCTTCTGGTGGAGGTGTGCCCTGTGTATTTCTCTGTCTTTTACCACTGCACTAGGCAGACTGCTGGCTTGCTTTAGGTGTGGGTAGCTTCAAAACACATAAAGGGCACAAGCCAAACTCCCAGGCTGCTTAAATCCCCTGATTTTTTATTTCTTTTGTGTTTCATATAGTTATGATGAAGAGGCAGAGGTTATGGAAGCAGGCTACCCCAGGCTGATAGAGGAAGAATTCGCAGGAATTGGTGATAAAGTGGATGCAGTCTATGAAAGAAATGGTACATAATCTGATTATGAAACTTGGTTACAATTAATTGGCCTTGAAACTTGAGATTAATGTCTTGTAGAAAACTCTGGCATTTCTAATTTTAATTTCTTCACATCAACACTTCTGTTCTTGGCTGAATCAGTTTTCTGATCTAAATTGTGCTCTAGCCAAAAAAAGAGCTGCCTCTTTGCCTAGGGAGCCTAAAGTCATATGCTTAATGTAGCAGTATTATAACATGTCTGTTCCTTCAAATGGAGCCCATTCCCATCCAAATTTTCAAGGAGTGTTTCCGAGTCAGAGTCTTAAAATTAACGTGCCAACCCTCTATTTTCCTGATCAAGTGCAGTAAGAATTTGACACAAGATTAAAGAATACCAGTTATTTTAAAACTCTGATCCAGCTCTAGCAAGTGGAATGAGGATCTTTAAAACATTTAGCTCAGCATTCAAATATTAAAATGTTGCATTTGAGTTATTAAAAATGAAAACAAACAAGATGATTACTATTTTAAGGATAATTTTGATATGACAACACACTTTCTTAGTGTTAATTCTTTAAACTTTCCTCTTTCTCAGGTTATCTCTACTTCTTCAATGGACCACTACAGTTTGAATACAGCATTTGGAGTCAAAGAATTGTCCGTGTCCTGCATACTAACTCCCTATTTTGGTGCTAATTACAGCTGAGTGCCATATCATAGGCTGCAGAGCAGCTTGTAGCACATGGGAATATTAATAAAGTGGGCATTTAGGTTTACTAAAGGATAGCAAGGTTCTATGAACAAGTACTGGGCTACCTACCACCAAATGTACACTGTATATATGGACTTACACAGCTGCGTGTCAGTCTAGAATTGATTTAACTTAATAGGAAAGGAGGAAAGAAACCATTAGCATTTCAAGGGTCATTACACCACTTAAAGTTTGTCTAGTATTGAAGTGAGATGCTGGATACATCGCACATTATCCTAAACACTACTAATTCCCAGTAATCTGAGCACATCTAGCATCCTTCAAGGATCTCTTAGCATGCCCCAAGAAATAGACCTGATAAACCCAGGAGCGTTATATTTTTAAACTAATCCTTCTCCCTTTTTTGAAATTCCTTTTATCATACTGGTAATTCAGATGTGTAATGAATGAGTGAGGACTGCCTGGTGACTCCCTGAGCAAGTAACACCAGGTAGCGATGATGAAGTTAGGCAATTCAAAAGTGTTTGAATGTATCCCTACTGAATGGGAATGTCCCCCTGGAAGCAGATGCCCGTGCCATCTTTAGAACAAGGAGAAGGTACAGAAGCAATGAGATGTCATTCCAAAGCAGACAGGAAAGCAGAAAAAAGGAAAAGTACTCCCTGCAGAAATCATAAGCCTGTATGATACTGGGGAAACCAAAAGGAAGCAGCAACAAGAGAATCCCGTGGGTTGAAACCACGCATGATGCTACGTGTGGTATCACAGCCCACGTTTTCAGCTGGTGTTAACTGAAGTGACATTTATAGACGTTGTGCCTGGGCCAGGAGAGAACCTGAGCATCCAAAGCAAAACACTGAAAAGAATATATTTTTTCGCATTGGCCACTCTTTTAATACCTATATCAATTGTTTCAGTACATTGTAAGATTTTGTTTTGTTTTGTTTTAATCAATGCAAATGATGTCGGACTGTGATTATTTTGATTTTAAAAAATAATATTAAATAAACTGGAGGAATACATTGACATTGTGAAATTACTTAAATTAAAATTTTATGTGCTGCCTGTCTCAGAAGCCATATAGAGCTATTGGACAAAAGAAATCAAGATCCCTAACCTGAGCATTATATTCATTAAGATTTTCACCTCTGTTTAAAAATACGATTTACTTTTTTTCACTTCAAGAAAAATAATTTTATAGAAAAGAAAAGGAGAGGAAGACAGAAAAAAGAAAAAGGAAAGACCCCTCAAATCTGCAAAATAAGAACAAAGTTGGAATTAGTCCTTATCATTACAGAAAGAATGAGACATTATTAAGAAATACTGGGAAAAACAGTTACACATTAGTTTTAATGTTATATATTATCAGTTAATGAAAACTACATTGTCCTGTTCTGCCTTCTCAATGCCAACCCCTAAGTTAATCAGTTAGCCAGAACTGCCAAGCAAAGTTCACCAACAATTAATATCTTTAAACAGACATAAATGACTGGGCTTACCTAGTGATGAGCTAGGTGAGGTTAATTCTGTAGCTCACTCAACACAGATGGTTAGTTAAGATAACCTAAGAGATTGAAAGGTCTCTTCTGAACATAAAATTGTGAACTAATGAGTTCCATACCTTAATATGCTTAAAAGAAATACATGGAAATAGAACTGGAAAAAAACCTTTACAAATAGAAAAAGTGGACTAAAACCAAAGTTCTGTTTTATGATAACATTTTGAGAAAACTGCTGGGGGAAAAGTCAGTACAATTCTCTAAGCATAACAAACATAAATTGGTTCAATTACATGTAAAAATAATTCTTGACAGTCACAGTGTGCCTGAAAAAAATAATGTTTGATATTGGGCTGAAGTTTTACTTAATTCTTGGCGGTGAAATAAGGGTCTAGACATGTAATCTTAGTCCTCATTTTCCTCAGCATAAAGACTTGGTGAAAAATTGTATCAAAACAATAATGAGTCTTCCATAAGGGTTAGTTGTTGAGTCTGAGTCTTCTGAGTTCCAAAAGTCTGACATGAGCTGCACTGGACAAGGGAATGAAAATGTGGACCGGGAAGCAAGAGATGTCAATGAATGTCTTTCACATCTATGTGGATTTCTGTTAACATTGAACACTTGGCAGGGGAAAAAGGTACTGCATAGAAAGCTGGACCTTCAAAAGCCTTCAGCACGATCATATCCAGCTGCCATCCAGCCCAAACAGACAGATTCCTGTTAGCTGCTTGGCTGACTGGAAGCAGCCTTTGGCACAAGTCCAAGCATGGCTCCAGCTTCTGTGTCCACATCCCCAGCAAGAGACAGGAGCTGTTCTGTGGTTAGCTCTACCTCAGCTGAGAAAGTACCAGGCTGCCAGTTCCTGGCATTTTGTTGAGGAAAAAAAAGGGAAAAAACTGCTTGTGCTATGGAAGTGGAAGGCTGAGATCAGAGCCAGAGGGATCCTGTTGCTGCTGTCCACCAGAAAGGAAAACTCTCCACAGTGCCTTGTGCCTTGGGACCTACTGCCACCACATGAGAATAACACTGCATGGGTGCCTGGTGGGGACCCGATGGGATATCACTTAAAATCATCAAGAATTGAAAAGAAATAGTTGTTTTTCCCAAGGCAGAGACTGAACTGACTGCTTTCTCTGAGATGTGAGTGAAGAAAGGACCACAAGGAGGCTGAAGCAGCTGTCTTCCAGGAAGTAATACAAGTAGAAGTAATACCTCCCCACCAGCTTGCTAGTTTTTATGTGCAACTACACAAATCCACCTAATAGCAGGGAATGGCCTGAAATTGTGTCAGGGAGGTTTAGGCTGGATATTAGAAAAAGGTTCTTCACCCAGAGGACGGTTGAGCACTGGAACAGGCTCTCCAGGGAAGTCATCACTACACCAAGCCTGACAGAGTTCAAGCATTTGGACACTGCTGTCAGGCACATGGTGTGACTCTTGGGGATGGTCCTGTGCAGGGCCAGGAACTGGACTCGATGATCCTTGTGGGTCCCTTCCAACTCAGCATGTTCTGCGATTCTGTAATTCTGTGACTGGTACATGAACAGTTGTTGATTAATGTGTCTTTTATATCCATGTGGATCTCTGCTAGGAATGATCATTTGAAGGGGGAGAAAGGATGAGGCAAGAAAAGGAATTGTTCAGGATCATTTAACCAGCACAGAAAGCTCCCTGAGGAGCATCTGACAAAGTAGGACTTAGAGGATGCAAATATATATTCCAAGTGAGAAAAAAAAGTGAGCAAACGTCATTTAAACGTTCCAAAGTGAGAAACTAGGCAACACTGTAAGAGTTTCCATGAACTACATGAGATTTACTAGTAGCTGAGAATCTTGAGAAGGAACTCAGTGTTCTGAAAATACTTTTTTCTCCTTAGCATAATCTCCAGAAACCTGCTCTGCAGACACTAGATGGCAGTGACAGCTTTGCTTCTTAGAGATTCTACACGGAACCGAAAATGATAATGGCGGGTGAGGAAGACACAGGTAACTATAGTGAATTCTTACATTATGTGAAGATATAAAAACTCCTGACACTAATAAGAAGATTTTAATTATTTATTCTATTGAAATGCAGATCTCTGAGTAAAAAAAAGGGTATTGCGATGTCCAGGAAGCTTCTAGTTATATTCACTATCAAGGCTACTAATTTTTTGTCTTTTCTGGAATTGAATGTAATACACTTAAAACAGTATGCTCTTGTCCTAGGCACAATGCAATCCCTTAGTCTAACCCCATTCATTGGAAAATTACACATACACATGCATAGACATGTTCTAACTGCCTGGGAACATGGCAAACTTTCAGGATTCTTACTGAGTCTGGAGAGAACTTATTGTTTCAGTATTTTCTCAGATTGACTTAACAAGGATCTAGACCTCAACCTTCAGTCTAAGTTAAAGAATTGCACATTCACTTACATTGTGGTGAGTGTGTGTTCATCTGTCCTGCTGAAGCTGTTTTCTCTTTACACGTGTACAGTTAAAGAGTACTCTTTGGAAAGACTGATGGCCCACTAACCAGAAAGCTCATTTGGGATGTAGGACCAAGACATTCTGTCAATTGTGTTTGGGGTTTTTTTGCAAAAAGTGAGGTGCCTGCACACAAAGTGAATCCACACCAGGTTTTGAGTTTGATGGTTGTGCTGCTTCTGATGAAAAACATATTCAGAGCAAACCTCGGTAGTTCTCCCTAAGAAGATGCAGAAGGTTCAAAATCCACAGAGACTCCATCTGGCCTGGGATCTTCCTCTTCCCTGCTTAAGCCAGGGAATGTGGTTGGTACATCCATTTTAGTCACAGCCTTTCGATTCCTTACTGCGGTTTGAATTTCCAGCCAGTGCTGTTCGGGACTGTCTCTGGCACTCACTTCACCTGTGTCCCCTGTGCTGTTCTACAGAGGGTGTGCTCTGCCCCTGCCCCCTTACCCACAGGAAATGGATGAAAGAACATTTTCTTCTAAGAAAACTTACCAGGCAGAGAAAAGCAGATTTCAGTGTCTTTTTAAAATGTCATATAACAAATTTCCTACTGCTGCAGAAACACAGGATGGTGCATTTCTATGTGTATTGGAGTGAGCCACCCATGTTGTCTCTTGACTTTTTGCTGGACTACACCAGGGTCCTCCTACCACCGGGCAGAAGGAGGCTGATGGAGCAGTGTCCTCAGAATGGTCACATCCATACTGCGTAGTCTCTGCTGAACCTTACCTGATCCTGTTCTGCTCTTCTTAGAAGAGGCAGATGGTTCATTTCCAGGGCCAAGTGTTGCTTTCTCAGCCCAAATGACATTATCACAGCATTCTGTAAGTTCATCATTACCGGGATTACCACCCTAGGAAGAAAGTAAGAAAAATTTCATTTTATTTCTGCATGATTTTTGTTGTCTGAATATATTCTTCACAGGAACACAAAAATGATGTAGCCCTCCTCAGAGTCTGTCATCCTAAGGAGAACCTGTGAAAGTCTGTTGGGAATCAGCCATGTCTGAAGGGTCTGGAGTTCACAGTGTCCTTCCCACTGTCTGTTTATCTAGCAAGTGTCCTTTTCAGACTCAGCTTGGACTGTGTCCTGAGCATGTCCCCCATTGTGCCCCATCCTGAGAGGAGTAGGTAGTTTAAGCACTGTCAGGAACTGTAGCAGCAGCTCTGCACTAACCTAGCGAGCATTAAGGAGGAAGCACGTGCAAGCCAGTGCAGTTGTGAGGAGGGATCCATTCTGGGGGTGCTTTTCCTGGGCTGTTTGCTGGTGTCCTTTGCTGGTCTGCACAGGCAATCCACAGTCTCTGTCAGCAAGGACATGAGCAGTTGTAGCTTTGGCTGGTGGAGTCAGTGCTGTTGGTAGTGGGACCAAAATGATTTAGGTGACCTTGGTAGATAACCACGACTTCAGGGTCAGAGCAGTCAAGGCATAGCATGCCTATACATATGTCCCTGTCCATGGCAAAGAGGTTAGAACTAGATGATCTTGAAAGTCCCTTCCAACCCAAACCATTCTATGACCATGTTTCTATGATTAAATTAATGGTTCCAGGCTGTTTTCAGGTGAGTCAGGCAAATTTAACACATAAATCTTATCCCTAGTCCAAATGGTATGCTCTTTTACTATAGCACGCTGGTGATATAATGGCAAATAAATCATGCAGAGCTGCATGATGGGGTCAAAAAACATCAGTGGTGCAGAGAAGACAGGGTGAGACAAATGCTAGAAAAAAACTTGGTCATGGAAAACTGCAAGGACACATGGGATAATATGTCATATTTGAGGTTTCCCAAGGCAAACTGCAGTATAGGTAAGCCAGGATCATTAGAAGGTGCCTGCAGTGCCACAGAGTGCAGTTTCAACAAGGGGCCGATTTCAAATTAAGAGAAAAAAACTGAACGAGACTCTCAAAAGTATCACAGAAATATCCTGTCTAAAATTCTGTTGAAAATCATGGTGAAGGAAATAAAATGCACCCAGGTCTATCTACGGTGCTAGAAAACAGTGAATGACAGTGCAACAGGAAGATAGAGATCTATAACAAGAGAATGAGAATGTGGTGAGAAATATAAAGCAAGCGGTACCATCAGTTTATTTCTGATTTGCATAATTATTAGTAGTATCTGAAGTGTGAATATTAAGAAAGAAATAATCAATAAGAAGCCTGTTAGGATCCCAACCAAGATTCAAATAAAACAGAAATCTTAACATTGACTTCACTCGGTTTTGTTTCAGGGAATATTTGCCCAGATAACAGCTGCTTTGCAAACTGCTTGGGCAAATTATTGCTCTCATATAAGCAGTCCCAAATTTAAAAGTAATTTGAGAGAAGATGCTACAAACTTATGTTTTGGAAGAGCACCTGAATCTGGTACCATTCAAGCATTTCAGAAAAAGGGTAGCAAAAGCCCTTTGGCAGTTTTCTGCTGAGTGCCAAGGAGGAAACACACAGCTTACAGCTTTGCATTCGGGAATTTTCTGTGCTATGTTCACGAGACTTAGAGTAGGAGTTAAACTCTCCAAAACTGAGTCACTTGATGCACAAAGTAAATATCGGATGTGGGCTCCTTCTCCCTCTGTGAGGCTGCACAAGCATCAACTCCAGAAGGAAAATGCTTGTTGAAATTTCAGGCTCAAACAATCCAGTGCTGTGCATGCAGCCTTAAATAAACACCGGAAATTTTAATTGTTATGATTCCTCCCACTCTATTCATAGCTCTCTGCATCAGAATTTTCATGACACTCTAAGGAATGACTTGCATTATATTGACATGTGTTTAAAGTGTGACATTTCTCCTTTAATCTAATCATTACAGTTCCAGAACGTCAGCAATACCTAGCTGTCCAAATCAGGCCATCTCAGATGGTTCTATTCTTTTCTATTCATAATGGAAATGAGGAGCAAACAAGATCCTGTCCTGTGATCTTTCAAGCACTGCTGAATTTTTCATTGTTTTTCTTTAGTTCTTTCTTGTATAGATACAGGCGTTCTTAATATCCACATTCTCAACTGAATCTCAGATTTAAAATAATACTGTAATCTCAGCAGATTGTTGTGCTCATTATGAAAGACTACTTCTTTATGATCTATTTTTAAACTATTGTCCTAGATCACTGAAAGTGTCACTGTTCTTATATTAAGAAAAGTAAGTAAGAGGACCTACTTTCTGTAAGTTGCTTATGTATCTTTAACAGAGCTCTTATTTGTTTTAACTTTAAAACTGATGTTAAAATTTCTTGCCCTTTGATGTGAGCAATATTTTTTAATTCTCCTGACAGTTTTGGCAGACTTTTGTTCTTGCTATCTGCTTTGTAAGCCTGTGTGACCAGACTTAGACACAATATTTAGGTCAGACTGAATCAGGTCATTATGTTTCTAGAATTATCATTAATCTCCTCCTCTACACTTTATAGCATTATTTTTTATAGACATGTATTGGTTTTAGTTGTTATAATAGGTTTACTTTAATCTCAGTTATCCAAGATACCATCTAATAAGGAAAAACAAGCCACGGGAAGACAAATTTAAGAAATTCCTCCAAAATTACACGAAAATAAGCAGGAGTCAAGGACACCATTGGTATTGCTTCAGTGGTTAGCTATCTGCAATTTACCATCTTCTCCGTGTTTACTGAAGGCCAGAGATTTACAGTTTAATATGTGTCAACACCAACTGCCAGTACTGAATCACAAAGAAGCCCAGCCAGCCTGTGATGATGGAACCACTCAGGAATAAAGTAATAGATATTAGTGTTAGACAAAGACAGAGGACTGTGTGAAACTAGGAATTATTTTCCTTCCTCCAGTGTAACTTATGGCAGGGTACTCCCCACTCAGATTACTGTGCCAATTTTATGATGCCAGGTTTTAGAATATGAGTTTAAAAACAGCCAGAAGGCAAGAAATGTAGCCTGAAAATACACTTCTCGGAAGCAAAGGTTTTGGGAAAAACAACCTACTTTATGACAGGGTAGAGATTTAATGAATGTATGGAATGCAACCTTTGGGGTACAGGATAGGAAAAAACTGTGGCAACAGGAAAAGGGGGAAGGTTACTGCTACCAGTAAACTCCACCAGTGCTGTTATCCTTACAAGGGAGGATACATGAAAGCAAAACTCAAAGGAGCAAGAAATGTCAAGCCAACATTTACAAGTATGTGAGACCCACAGCTTTGATCCAATGCTGAAATGCATGCACAGATTAAATCACCAGTCATCGTAGATTAGGCTACAAGATTACGAGTCTGTAATTCCACCACCACCACCCCCCGACACACCTTACAGCAACCACAGCTATGTAGGTGGCACAGATGTGTTTAGGCTTGGAGAGGGCAGACTAAATTTTGACGAGATGATATAACCAAAACAATTCTCAGTATATTTCTAGCAATGCAATTTCTTACTGAAAATAGTGCACATGTAAAATATCTATTTCTTAAAATAACCCAATGACATAATTAGACTCACTTCCTCTGTGTTAGATGACTAAACAACACACTGTGTGTCTGCATAGTCAAGACAGAAGTTGCAAGGCTATATGATAAGGTGATTACTGTATCATTAGTGACTTGCCTTGAGAATGACCAAAACGGACTCTTGCTTCTTCTGAAATGCCAGGGCTGAAGCAGAGATAGGCTTTAGGGGCCACGCAACTCAAGGTAAAATGCTTTCTGTTTTGGCACAGACATGCTCTTTCTTGTGGACCAGGGAGAAGCAGTCTTCGTAACTCCAGTTTGGGATGAGTCAATTCCTGCTCCAAAGAGTTTACGCTCCAGGGAGATGTAATGCACAGTGAGCTGGCAGATATAACCAGAGTAGCCCATGAGCAGAGCTCCAGCCTGCAGGAGTCAGAGCCCATCCATGGTGTATTCCTTTTCCCCAAGTTTGGATGACATGCTGCTGGCTGGAGAAGCCAAAGACAGAGACAAGGACCACCATGAAGAGGGCCTGGCAGGGGGCAGGGAAAGGAAGGCGAGTGATGGGCAGGGAGAAGGATGGGGGACTATTTCAGACTGCCCTGGATTTTGGGGCAGCTCAAAGCTATAATGTGCCCCACTCATATGGGAAATGCGGAGCAGGTCCTTTTCTGCTCGACTTCCTTCCTCTGGAGATATAGTTTGTGCTTGATTTGATTCCCAGAGGAAATCGAAACTGAGAGCTGGGAATTTGTTTCCAGACCATCTTGCTTAGATGTAGGGAAGATGCTTAACTGCCCTGCATTTCTTATAAGTATCATTGAATGGCATGACATTGTATCTTCGAATTTTAATATTTGCAGTGCTTTGTTACTGAGTTTTTAGATTATGGTCTGTATTGGACCTTTTGCTAAGAAGGCAGCAGACTCCTAGTCAGATATGGAGAAAGAAAAGCTTTCCAAGCCTGCCTGTTTATCCTCTCAGGACTGTTTTCAGAGTCAGGCTGAACTCCCCATTTCAAGTTTCAGAGAATGAAGGATGAGTTATTTTTGTATAAACAGTAAACATTTTACATGAGCTAACTGATTTCCTAGATTCTGCATTCTCAAAAGGAGAGATTTACTGGGTCTTGGTGTTCAGTTCCAAATAATATATTTTCTGAAAAGAATTTCTGTTGCTACTCAACACAAGCAATGCCAAGGAAAGCCATGTAACCCCATGTGTGAGATGAACTAAGAAGCTTTGGATGTTGTGTTGTCTTCATTCCTTCCCATTACAGTGATAAGAGAGCAAAGAGCAAAGAGTGGTAGTGATCATGCCAGAGATGTGCCTTCACAGGCAGAGCCATTGTGGTCACTCCCACAGCTTATAACACAAAAAAATTAAAAAATTTTTACACTTCTGGGGTATCTGAGATTACATTTCAAAGTCACTTAAACAGCTAAAACATGTTCAAATCCAAACAATTTTTCTGTGCAGGTCTGAGAAAGTGGCTCTGCTCCTTATGCTCCACAGTATTTTCATTATTTTTCATACTGGAGATCATCACAAGCAACTGTTGGGTTTTTTCCTTGGGAATATTCCAGATTTATTGTGTGGGTGTAGTACATGTCTAGCATGATCCTCTTGACTAGTCTGCTTCCTCACTTTGAATCATTAGATACTTCCATTAAGCAGATTGCATGGATTTAATTTTATTTCAGCTCTCAGGTGCCACAAACCCTTTCTCATTTGCTGTGTCAGGCATTCTTGCTTCATCTGGCATGGAGCAAATAGCGAAGACCTGGAGGGCCTTTCTGAACCCAGCAAAAGAACAAACGTGCCAGGCTGTGTTATGTCATGCAGCAGGAAATAATACTTGTTAGGACTTAAATGGAGATTGATATAGTTTGGATTAGTGTTGAAAGAGCAGCTTTAGTGCCTTCCCTGATATGTGATTTCTGTGACAGTAACTGCATTTGGATGTCATGGAAGCAAGCAGGATTTCCATCCTGATGGGATCCCCTGGGCTCAGCTGTCACATAAATGACACAAATTAGGCATCCCATTCCTCCCACCTTGCCCACCCCGCAATGCCTTAAAATTTTTCATGTTTTTTAGTTTCAAAGGCTTTCAAAAGGAATTCAAGTATTTTCCAGCAAAAAACACCTGCAGGCAAGGAGATATAATACAAATGTCCTGAGACTTCATCAAACACTTCTCAGTTATACTCTTGTCCCCAAACCACCTGGCAGTATACAGGTGATAACACGTGATGGCAGATGATGGAACATAAGGGACTCACTTATTTGAAAAAACAGTTGCAAAACAATTAATCAGTGAAGGAAGGTACAGGACAACCTTCAGGGCAGTCAGAGAAAGTACAAACCCAGGAAAGAATGTGCACTTGCATACAGACTTTTTTTGGCAGACCAGGTGAAATGCTTCCATGGTGTTACAGGAAAAATGAAGAAAATAAGCTAGGTATGTAACAGAAAGAAAGAAAACATTTTGTGCGACAGAACTACAGGATAAATTGTAAAACTCCTTTTTTCATACTTCATGTGAGATGAAAATAGCAGAAGCAGCACACTGGAGTAATTGCTTCTTTATTAATAGTGAATACTTCTTCTGTCCATGTAATCACTTCTGAGTTAATGTAATTTCTTTTATTTGCATGCATTGGACCAGGGTTGACTTAAAATCAAATAACTGAGATATCATGCATGTAATTTCAATCTGAGCTTAAGGTGAGGAATCTTTCAAGTAGAACTGATTGACTGTGAAAGAAAAACAAATTCTTCTTTTGGAAAGATATAAATTATTTTTGGTTAAAGAGTGAGTTTGGTTTTAGTAATTATTTATTGATCTGAAGGCAAAACCCAGTGGCTTCACAATTAGTTTCCAGAACTCTGGCAGCCTTGGTGCCATGACCACTTCCCTGGACAACCTGCTCCAGTGACCAAGAACTATCTCAGTGAAAAACCTCTTCCTAATGTCCAATCGAAACCTACCCTGATGCAGCTTCATTCCATTTCCTCATGTCCTATGGCGGCTCATACTGGCAGCATGAGTTACGTAAATGAAACAATTTTCACCTTTGTTACAGAAACAAACAAAACCAGAAACAAAGTAAAAAAAATTTCCTGGCTAAATGCATAAAGAAAGTAGAAAGATTTGGCTGTTATTGAAGGTAGATTAATGCTCTAAATAAAGAAAACACACTTCATTCATATTCATAAGCTAAACCTGGCTTACATTACCTAAGGGACTTCGGTTATTTTGCAATCTTGTTCTCTTTCTGCCTAATCATGGGTATCCCTGAAGTTCTACAAATTACTTAACCATCTCCACTGTTCAACAATGGCTCACTTCTTCAGGTATCTCCTGTGCAGATTGAGGACTGAGCCTAGCAGAGGTAAAGGGCTGAAGCCATCATGACCTTGAATTGAATAGGGTATTAAGAAGAGGAATCTTCCTTACAACTTGGCTGGACACGTATTCCCAGTAAGCACATGCCAGCCTTTGGGAGCCTTGGTGTGCTCCTGTGATGCTGTGTCGGGGTGTTATTGGGGTCCCCTTCACAGAGCCTCCTCTTTGTGTGGACACCAGCTTCTCACCATATCATCTAACTTTTACCAGTGTAAGAGCCTCTAAAGAAAATGCAAAGCCAGATGTAAATTTATCCTCTGCTTCCCATTTAGTCAATGAAGAAAGGTAGACAGAAAGTGATTCACACCACTAATACCTTGACTTCTGTCTGAAGACATCTGTTTTTCTTCATTGACTGCAATTAGGAAACTGGATGACTGTGCTCCTAACCTAGGCAAATCTATGAAGCTGCTACATATATGAAAGATTTGTCTTAGATTTAGCCAGGTTTCTGACATTTACATGTAGCACCCTTGGGGTTTTTATCTTTTTTAAATCAAATTACTAGCATTCTGATATGTTGAGGTATTTTTCAAAGTTTTTGTTTTTGGGGCATCCAGTTTCTTTTCACCTTTGGGCCCTCAGGATATTCAGATCCTCTCTCGTTCAAGTACCTGAACTTTTTACTCCACCTAACTTCTGATAAATTCATTGATTTTGCCCAGTGAAAGTCTGGATGCTATGACTTAGTCAGTCAATGACATTTCACATTTTGTAGTCAGCTCTTCATTGGTACTTAGCAAAGTCCAAGCCAAAATAGAAATACTTCATGATGGGGGCACTGATTACTGGTAATCACCATGCTGTCTATAATACCAAGGTCCATCTGTTTTTGTTAGGTTGAGGTGAGTCCTTCTGGTGAAACATAAATGTTTAAACCCATGCTATCCCCTTTGGGCTTATGCTTTTGCTAAAGCAAAGAAACAGAATATTCTTATAAAGCTCTTTTAATGTATTTTAAGTGTGTACTTTAGGTGAGATAAATCACATTCTCTGTATGCTAATCTTTCAAAAGGAGTGATCCAACACTAAAGGAAATCAATTTCATTCACAAATATGACTTTCATAGCTTTTATTTCTCTAAAAAGAATTCCAAACAATATGTTCAGAATCTACACAGGGATCTCAATCAGATACTCAACTGCACATAATTTTGATCTAGATAAATTGCTTGTCTTTTGAAGTGACTTCCATGTTTTTATTCCACCACATCCACCACATGATGCTTAAGGCTAACCAATCATCCTTGTCTTGTTTCTCACATCAGCCCACATTGTGCACACATCAATAATTATGTTCCACTCACACTTTTGTTCTGTCGTGTTATTGTTAACTTTGGCCTTGGATTCTTGTTCTGAGATACTATCTACTATATTTGGAAGCATGCAACATTCTAATGTTTGGTGTCTCTGTTTACAGTTGAAAATTAAAGATGAGTTGAAATCAAAAAATCCAGAGCTAAAATTCTGAACTATTATGCAAGAGAAAAAAAAATTAATAAGGATTGGGCAGAATGTATAAAATAAATAACATAAAATAGCAAAAAGAAAGAAAAGCGATATATTTGCTTGCAAACAATTATTTTGAATAAGTGAATCTTCATTGTACGAATATTTTCAAACTACACTTGAAGGCTAAAAAAACAGATGATGCAGAAAGATTCAGGAAGCCTCTGTGGTCAGTAATGTTTTTGGACAAATAATGTAGAAGTGTGGGAAAAGAGAGAAATAGACAAATTTTAGCTGTTATTGATAACAGGGAAACAGAGGCAAGGTAGATCTCTGTTGGGGGATTACTGGATTCCACCTCTTTCAGTTTTGTCTTTTCCCACACAGCTTTTGCTATTACAAAGAAAATAAACAGCCCAGGCTGATCAATATTATGCAAGCGACAAACCCAGACTAACTCACCTGTTAAGCACTCTAAAGTGATGTCTCAGCAGACTCCACCTGAGCTTGTAGGTCCATCTCCTCTGTTCTGGCAGTGCCTGAGAGAAGATGAGGTCAGTGGCTTCTCTGCCAAGTGCAGTATGCCACCCTGTATGGGGTGGCAGCTGCTCCACAGGCAGGTTCTGCTCCCGGGATGGGGGCTGAGGAGCCTGGGCTCTGGCACTGGGAAAAGGAGGGAAGGAGCCTTTTCCTGACTTCATTTGGTTACCAGCTTTGGCAGCTACCATGGCTGGTGGGGCAAATATTTCCTGTGACAGTCAGAAGAGACTACACTGGGGTTGCTCAGCTGGTAGGGACAGGGTGGGAGTGACTGACTGTGGGGTTCAGCACTCAGCCCACCCCCACTGCCAGGTGCCTGCTGCAGGAGGAGCCTCTGGGCACAACCAGGCACCCTGCCTGACAGCACCAGTGAAAGGGGTCGTTCTGGAGAGGGGAGGGCATGAAAGCTCAGCCACAGGAGGGCTCAAGGCACACTGTACTTTCTAGGACCAGTGGGTGACCCTCTTTTTTGACCTGGGTAGGTGTCCCCAGGAGGCTTCCAGTGGGTTCAGAGCATTTGCCTACAGGACACACATGAGATGCTGCCTCACCTGAACTGATACCAATGACACTACATTATGAATGTAGGTATGCCCCAGACTCAAGGAGATACACAGTGAATATTTTCTCTCAAGGAAATTCCCTGAACAACTATTGGCCTTAGCTACTTCTTGCAAAGGATCGGTGTCCAGGCTTTTGTGAAAGCATGTGTGGTTTTCAGAATATTCCCCTATCCTACTGGTGTTACCTCATTCCCACAGACCTATGTCTCCCGAGCATTTGTTCAGTCCCCGCCAGATCAGTTCCGCAGGGTGTGGAAGTGGGTACGTGACTGCTTCAGCAAAATGCAAATTCTTCCCAGTAGTTTTTGCTCTAGAACAGAGCCTCAAGCTGATACTACTAATTGAATCACCGTGCTAAATAAATTGTGAACACCTGAGTCATGCATCATTTTAATGTTCTTACAAAAGCATTAGGTTCAAGAAAACTGATATGGATTACTGAGACAAAATGATATTTCAACAATACAATTTAGGTTAAACGCTCCTGTCTTGAAATGCCTGCTGGGAGTCACTGAGATATATTGGTGCATTCTGTTTAATTCCAAAACTAAAGTATGGTATCAATGCACTGAAGAATTTTTTCCTAAAAAACTCTCCGTAAAAATTAACTAGATATGTTTCTATTATTGCCATGGGGACAAGATGTTATAGGACAATGAAAATCCTATTGCTCTTGCCACATTATTCTTTGTTTAACAACAAATAGGATTTTTTTCCTTTTTTATTATCCTTCTTGTACCAACACTGTAATTTATAATTGATCACATTATATTTAGCAATCTATAAATTGCTTGTGAGCAGAAGACACTCCTGTCTGTGTTTGCCATTCCCTGTGCTAATGTTGGTGGTTAACATGACAGCCAGCTGGTTTTGGCACTACCTGTTTTACTAAAAGGAAAAATAAAGAATTATTTGTACAGCTGCACAAAAATCTGGAATGTCACTTGTGGAAGGCCTTATGTCACTGTTATAAAACTATTTTTAGGGTCAGTGGACAAACAGAGGAAACTCTCTAGTTGGTTCACTCCATCTTGAAGGAATTATTTCAGGCAGCTTCAATGCATTATGTTCCCCAGGTACCTCTTGAGAGCAATGGGAGCTGCACTGCCAACAAACTCCATCTCTGTCTTTACACAGATAAAAGTACAACTGAACCTCATTCTTATTGTGCTGGGATCTTAGTACTAATGAAGGACATGACTGCAGCAACAACACACTCCCGTCCTCTAAAGCAGTTTGTCTGCAGGTACAAAAACCTCCCTTAAGGTTCTTCCTCCTTCAGGCTCTGCTAGTTCAGTGAAGGAATATCCTCCCTCTAATCCCTTTTCCCATAAATTATGTCTCCTCCAAGGTCAACTGTGCATCCAGAAATCTTACTAATTTTGTCAATAAATGTTTAGGGTAGACGGGACAACGAAAGGTGTATAAGCGGCTACTGTAGTTGTCTGTCTCCCCTTCCCTCCATCTGCCTTTGGGCACAAAGACAGATTGTGCTTAAGTTTCCTTATTAGCTGTGACAGATGAAATCACAAGTGCTGCTTTGAGTGTTGGTCTTTCCCAGTTCTGATGGATGTGATTATTGCAGTTTGGAGGTTACAAGGCAGTTTTTATCAAAGACTGCTGCTTTCATTTTCTTTGCATTAGAACTGTGTTTCAATCTTTCGTGTGTGCCTGAGAGAGATTATTCATTGTAGTATAATACTTTGGTAATGAGGGTGTTGTCCTGATCGAAGCACAGGAAAAACAGACCGTGAAAGAGAAACATCAGAGCTCTGAACTTTATTCTTTCACCATAATTACCCATCTATATGCCTCTCTTTGTGTTGGCTGTGTTGCTCAATCTGTGTTGTACATGAGGTAGGTTCATAAATAAAGAGCATGGATGGGTGTGTGCATTGGCTGTGGCACCGGTATAAGGTTAGAAACTACATATTTCTGCTCCTGACCACTTAGCTGAACATTAGTGCTCCTTTATATGCTGTGTTTCAAGGAAAAAAAATTTTTTTTCCTTTTAAATTCAAAATAAGTGTTACAAGCAATATATACTTGATTGGATTTCATGTCTTAATTTTAATTGTATTAAAAAAAAAAAAGATGTGTAAAACCAGAAATCAAAAAGGAGAAAAACTGTATTTAATATTTTCAGTGCTCTTGCCACTCAACAACCACTTCTGAATTTAATGTGGTTTAAAAATTTTTTAAATAAGCTCTTTCCCTTTATTTGTCAGCTTTCAGCAGGAAATGGTTTCTAACTATGTGAAGTAATAAGTGATGTAGAAGTTTGGAAGAGCTAAACCATAATGTGGGAAATTTTGGGTGGTTTTGACTAGTATATATTTTAAAGGGAAATTTTTTTGCTGGTGGAAAGAAAAACAAGGAGTTGCCAAGCATATTATGTTTGAGAAATAATGAAAAATTCTCTATTAACAATTTAAGAGTTTTATATGATTACTTTTAACACATATTCAGTGACTAACTTGTATTTCATATTAGGGAATTTCTCAAGTGGGCAGCAATTTATTTCATTTTCTGCCCAACTATGATTTTTATTCAAATTGAACCATGTTCAAGCCATTATTGCAACAGGAGAATTTTTTCACTCTTCCATCAATGAAATCTCTATCAACACCAGAGAAAACTCAGACCACATTCTTTCTCACTTTACATACAATGAACAATCTTTCATGTCATTTATACATTTTGTTATTTACATAAAATGAACAATCTTTCATGTCAATGATATTTTTCTTAATTTTGTCCTACAATGACATGTGAATATGTCCTCAAATAATCTTCAAAGGAGACAAGAAGTCCTTTCTTTGCAGTACTTGGTAACAAACTATACACAACACCTCTTTTCAGAAGATGTAAACCATGGAAATAATTGCTAGATGTTACATTAGAACTCTGTTTCAGATGTATTGGGATCAATTGTTCTTTGAAAAAAAATTTTTTTCCTCACCTTTGCATTTTCCTGGAATATAAGGGAAGATACATCTGTTTCTTGAAGAATGTTGGCAGGTCAAAAGAACGAGGGTTTTCAAATAAAAAAGAAATCAAATGTTCCTGCTCTCTTTTCATTGCATGTCTTCAACTAACAATAATATACCTGCACAACATGAAAAAAATTCCCTTTATTCTTTTTCCATCTACTGTGACTAGAATGGTAATACCTCTATTTTGCTGCCTTTTTAATTGCTTCACAAATATTTGTGTTCTCAAGTAGAATGAGGAGAGACTATATGACATAGATGTTAGAGAAATGAACTAAAGATCCATTTTACACAGCATCCCAGTTCTGACGAAATAAAATTTGGATACTGCAAAGACAATTCCCTATGGGGTAGGTCCTTTGAGAATTACAGTGCTCGGAAGGATAACCCTGTGTCACCTTGGACAATTCTAACTCTATATTTTGCAGTGCAAATCCAAAGATCAGTAACCACTTCAAGAAACAGTAAATTTTGATACAAATTTGTGTAAAGTATATTAAAAAACCCACAGCCTATTCCCCTTGGTGTTTTGATATTTGTAATGCTAATTAAACTGAATCTGCTTACTATTTTTTAAAATTGTAGGTATCTATTTGCTAAATTGCATAGGTGAAAGAAAATCTTATTAGATAGCAAAATGTTCATGCCAGTAAAAATATTTTTGGGGGTGTGAAAGAGAAGCAGATGCCTTCAGAATCAAATGCAATATGAGATTATTTATTCAGAGTTTAGCTACAGGTGTATCGTTTAATCCCTGTGGGCAAAGATAGTTGCCATATGTGGGGCAACTCTAAACTGTGTTTAGACTTTCTAAACTGTGTGTTTAGAGATAGGTAAGACTAACCAAAATTTCACTGGGAAAATAAATAATATTCTAGTTATCTCTGGAATAAAAAAGAGATAGACAAGTTTTGACCTGTGGACAGTACGTAGTGTAGTGACTGGGAGGGTGCTCATGATGTGCCCTAATCTTGTGTGTGTTGATGCTGAGTGTTTTGATATCGAGCACAGCCATGTGATTTGGTGTCCAATGCATCTGTGGAAGACATTGTGTAAGTCTCCCTTAGTTTACCCCAGATAACTACTGAGACAGTACGTGGTACACTGGATGAAGTGTCTTCCACCGCAAGAAGTTCACATATGATCTGGAAATCATAATGGGTTTATGATGAAGTGTTCACAGTAAGAGCAGAGGAGATGCACTGACAAGCCTTGTGTATCTTGTAAATGCATGATCAAGGGAAAAATCAGTCATTCTGAATTACACAGCTGTGTATTATTTCATTCCTCAGACTCCATGGCAACCCACAGCACTTCCTTCTGTTCTCATACACCTGAACGACTTCTCTTAAATCTGGGAACAGTTTAGCAGGTCTTTAGCATGTGAGGTGATATCCTAAGGCATTTTGGAGAGAAAAGACTGTGATCAAGTCTTACAAAACTGTAGTGAAGCAACATCCTGATGAACCTTGTGGTTTTTAATTAGCTGGAGGCCACTGGATAATCGTTTCCAGCAAAGTCATGTGAGTCCAATTCCTTGAGCATTGTGAGCATGAAAAAGTAATTTAGTTTAATATCTGAAACCTAATCCTTGGTCATGTTCATGACTGCACATACAGGCTTGGCTCTTGTGCCATCCTCAGCAGTGACAGCTGGAGAAACTGCTGCCCAGAAGCCCCTTCCTCTGCTCTACAGCAGAGCCCATCCCTCCCGGACACACTTCTCTCAGACCACCCGGATTTGATTAGCAATTAAAGTTGCAAAGGTTTAATAGTTCAACTTATTTTGGGTGAGGTAACATGAATTCATTTGAATACCTCAGCTAGATGTTCAGTAATCCCTGTGCAGGCAGATAGTGGTGAGCTGGAGGAAGCCACTGATGGAAAGTGATGTATTAAGTAGTAATTTCATCTCTGCTTTGGCCTGAATCTGCATGCTTGAGATCACAAGTGCTTCTCTGTTAACTACAAGAATCACATGTTCAAATTAATTTTTTTCATATAGATTAAATGGATTGTGAATGTAATACTTGCAGTATTTATTAAAATGCATCTTTTTTGTCATCAAGAAACATTTTGGAATTATGTTCCAAGGCAGTTTAATGTGTTAACTGTGATGTTTGATTACTTGAACTGGTATTCAAAATAATACTCTTTGGTATTCAGGAGTAAAAGAGATATAAAAAGCTGATCACTTACTTTTAGTTTAGCATTTCCACAAATGCACAATGACAGCACCTTCACTAGTGAGCATCTTTAAAGAAGTGATTTGAGACATTGACTAGCCTTTTTTTTGTACAAGAGTTTAGACTAAATAAGTATTTTTTATCTTTTAAACTTACAAGAAATACTCAGTTCTCTTGGCTTCTTGTGTTTGGCAATACCCCTCTGGTCTGTGGCTTCATCTCCTAAACCATCTCTAAAACATTTAATTGTCAGTTTTAAAACAAAGCTGATAAATTGCACCCTTGTCTGCTATGGTAGGATCTAAAGATTTCCCTCTTCATCAGGTTGTTCAGAGACATCCTTCTGCTAAGTGAAACCTTTGTGGGTGCAGGTTTGCTTGGAGCAGACAGGGCTCTAAGGTGGGTATCGCCACTTTATTTTATTCATCAAAATAAAGAAAGGATTGATTGCACAAATAATGTTGGTCTTCAGAAAAAGAAGATAAGTGATGAAGGTAAAGTTCATGTTTGGTACTCATGGCCTACTGGCAGCTATTTAAGGACCAATGTAGACCACTACATAAAATGACTGCCAGTAGTTGATTACATAATTTTCAAATTATGACCATGACATATGACAGCAGGATGGCAGACTGTTTCCTGGAGTGCTTCTCTGCTCTCCTTGCTCGGGTCTGCTTTTGGACAGAGAACTTAGGCTTCTCAAGGCAGTGTCTTTTGTTTCATATATCAATAGTGTGTTGGCTAAATATCTAAGGGCTTCCAAGCCAAATTATAAAAGCTGTCAGCTTTTTCCAGTCCACATCAAAAGGAATTCCAGAAAAGTTAGGAGATTCTTTACATGGCAAAGTTCCTTACCTCTTCCTAATATTTAGTTCAAAACATTGCCGTCAAGTTCATATAACATTAGCATATAATATATTAACGATATGGCTAATGAACATAAAGTCAACTGTTTAAGCAGTTTTGAAGAGATGGGATGACCAACTACACATCAGAAATCATCTTCTGTGGACTTAGCTTCTGCTCTACAAAACCAAGAAACTACAGTAAATCTTCTTAAATCTAAAAAACCATCACCTTAACTAACAACCAGAGATCTGGCAGCTTGTTCATATCCTTTATAAAAGAGTAAGAATTCCACAGATTTAGGTCCTTGACCATAAAAGACTGTGGATGAGAGGAGAGAGAAGTGCAATATTTTACTAGCCATTCTCCTTCAGAAGGAAAGGCAGGATCCTGCCCACATTTCAGTAACCTCAGTGATTTGGTGTGTTGGGACAGTGACACTCTGAATCTCATAGGGGCCAGGATGGTAAAGAGGAAAGAGTGAATTAATTGTGTCTCACAACCACAGTGCTTCCTGTCACACCCATTGCTCTGGCCATGTCTATATTCAGAGTATGACCCCAATATATTGCCACATATGAAATAAGGGGGCAGTAATTTCCAATTTTCATATTCCAGTTTAGTTCCTGCAAACCTCAGAATTCTTGGACATTGGATTCTGTCACACCTCTTGTTCACTGCTGGATGATATAACACCAGTGGACTGCAATCACTCTGTGACCTTGCCTTCTAAGCTACCAAGTCAGACATTGTTAAGAGGAAATGACATGCAACTTATGAAACTTGTTTGTTTATATACTAAATACGAGTACGGAAGTGATTTCAGCTTTGTTACTGCTGAGAATACTGGAGGATACAGGCATCAAAAAATCTAAATTCCCATTTAATTAAAATCAGCTATTGAGTCTACCTCTACATGCCGTCTCTCAGTTTGCAATGGAACCTCAACAAAATGCTCAGATAAGTAGAAAAGTGACTGATATTATTACTATTAGCAGCTATACATTATAAAAGCAGGATGAAGAGATTCCACTGATAAATGGAAGTATATGGATATACAGGCAAAATCATGGAATTCAAGTCAATCCCTGTTTCAGGCTCAGTTTCAACACTCTCGAAATACTGTCTTGCAGAAAGAGATTGAAAGTGTTTCATTTTCAGTAAATATTATCTGGTTTTTCTGAGTCTTGTAATAGCAGACCTACTTGTTTCCATGCCACAAATTTTCTGCTTGCCTACCCCAATCACTTATGTGCTGTGATCCAGCTGTTGTTTATTAAGGAGTGGCTCATATAATGATGTAAAGGGCTTGTGTCTTTTCCTGTTCAGTTATTGTTCCTCAAGTCTCAGAATCTCTTTGCATTAATTTCTCTCCCAATCCATTCAAGTGAAAGAAACCAGCAGCTTATTCCATGTTCAGGTATGTCCAAGACCCTTACAACACATCCTGCTTCTTTGGCACAAGTAGGTTAAAGAGGGAGAATTTAGAAACAGCGTGAGTGAAGGGGAGGTGGGAAAGAAGACATCTACAGATCCTTCTAAAAAGTTTAGGAGGTAAAATCATAGTGTGCATGTGCGTGTGTGTGTTAAGTTGCTTCAAGCTTCCTTTGACCTAATTTGCTGTTGTTTATACAGTTAATGACAATTATTTACATGACTATGCTAGGTATCCTTCCACTTCTTTCCATAAGTTGAAAATGACAAGCAGAACAGGAATGATATTTCTGGATGGAATCTCAGTGGCATAAAAATAAGAAATGGCAAAATTCCCAGGTAGAATTTTAACAAATCCGCTAAAAACCCTGGCACCTGGACTAGACCCCACAGGATAATACAAATTACACTGTCAGAGGACAAACAGTTCTGTGGTGGAAGAATACTAGCCTTGATGTTGGCAGGCTTTCAGTGAAATTCTCTGTTCAACTGCAGAACAGTTAGACAGCACCAACTTTTCCTGGGAAAGCACCCACTCTTGCCCCTGAGTGCGTGGTTAACTGCTGGCAATATGGGACAAATGAGTCTGAGTGACGATGAGCTGAGGGAAGGAATGAGCAGTATTCCTGGACCCATTCTGACTGCTTTGCTGCTGCATAAGCTGGCAAGTCACCCCTGACGTCTGCACGGTCTCTAATCCAGATGGAGGGCAACAGTGACTTCAGGGCACAGAGGGGATCAGCTTCCCAGGACAGATGGGAATAGCAGCATCTCTTTACCTATGGGGCCAAGGCATGAAACAGGCATCTGACCTGCTCAGCCTTCTCAAGGTTTAAATGTTTCTGGGCACCCCTGAAGCAGAACTCATCAACGAGTCGACCCATAGGTAAGGCAAGAACGCCATGCGAGGTCATCCGTTCAGCTCAGCTCAGCCCATTTAAATTCTAGCTCTGTCTTTGCCAATAAATCTTCACTGTGTTCCCTGGCAATGTAATATTCAACACTTTAAAGTGTTTAAACCTCTGACTATAGCCACAACACAGCTCCTGTTTTTATCCTGCAATACTTAAACCCAAGACTGAATACCCACGTTAGTTTGAACACCAAGACTGCTGTCTTAGAGTTCAGCGTAAGAAGACAACTCGTCTCTTGGACCCATGTTCAAGTATCACACTTGCTCACACATCTCAGAGCCACGCAGACTGCTCAGCGGTGAATTTCCATCACTCATGCTGCCAAACACAAGGCAAGATACAGCTCTTCCTCCCAGGACTCACCAGTCACTCCATAAATGTCAGCTCGAGCATGCAGGCAACAGGATCTGGAAGGGCAAACCAGCAGCTGGAGCTGTAGCATGCCTATTGGCAGCCATGCAAAAGTCACTGAGAAAGAAAAGCTTCCTAAACATCCAAAAGGCTCACTAAAATGTTCACCGAGTGTGCTACTTCTCATGCTCTGACTGCTTCACCCCTGGACACAGCAAACAGGGTGTTTACAAAACATTGAGCTGAAAGCAGAGGATAAGTGCTATATGCAAGCTGCTGCTGCCAGGTGCAGAGATACAAACACAGTATTTAAAATGTCCCTGCTTTGTGTCTGGATTTCTGTGTGGAAATGCAAACATCATACTCTACAAATGTGGTTTGAGATGCTCTTCCGTGACCAGCAGAGAGAAACTCTGCTGCTGCCAAAAGGAGACGTCCTATCTTCCCCACATTCCTGGCTGCCTTCCTGCATCCCTGTTGCCATCTGTGATATCCCACCCCTCCTTCATGGAGGCTCTTCTCACCCCTTAGGGTGCCAGTGCATTTGCTAACTTCAGCAGCAAACTATTTTTAATGGGGTTAGGGTTATTTTTCTGGGCTGTTTCCAGTAGCTTCAGCCCTCTGAATTGGTTTATTGAGGGCACACTTGGTATCAGAAGGACACAGGAAAACAGCAAGAGTAATGACCAGGCTGGGAGGAGCAGGAGGACCCCGTTACAGCAGCAGTGAGCTATTGGCAAACCCACCCTCATCCTGCTGCAGCGTTAGACATAAACATTTGTACCACTTCACTCAGCGGTTCAGGGACCTGGGCTCTGACCTGGGTCACATACAAAATGTGACCTGACTCCAGCCAGGCTGTTCAACTCCAGTTTCCTTTGGAAGGAGGCCATGCCTTTCCCCAGGCCACCTTGCAGACTGCAGAGCTCAGCTGCTGTGGTGCTAGGATTGTTTTTATGAAGTCTTCAGTATGTTTGTTCTCACTGGAAAAGTGGTTCCTTTTTCTTATTTTTCTCATGTTCAAAAAGAAGTGGATTATTTTTAGCTCATGTTCTCCTTTTCAACTTGCATGTGGGTATTGAGTCAACACAGGAGAACTGTGTTTCCAAAGACGGATGTCTCGGAAACAGCAGTCAATAGAGATCCGAGTGACAGTGGTTCTGCAATTCATCCATAAAGTGCAGCGCATCATGTTCAGAAAAGGACTTCGGAACTGAAAGTAGGACTTCTGGCAAATTGGGGAACTTGGTTTCTATGGCACAAATCCTCATCACCTTCCATCTGATGTTGGAGAAGTTTATTAAAAGATCCTGCTGAAGACCCTTGCATCCCAAAGGTGCCTGTAGTTCCGTAGGGCAATTTCTACCATTTCTTCTTGGTTGTGAAACCACCCTTATCTAATAGACCATGCAGACTGGGATATATGATCTGGGGTGTTCTACTGAGACTTTTACATTGTGGTGTGGGGGAACAAGGGGATGAGGCCATAGATCCATGATTTCACGGGCCAGGTAGCATCACAAATGATGGTTCTGTAACAGTGCTGGGATGTCAGGTTCAAGAAAAGAGAAACGAGTTTCTTATATAATTGGCTATGTCACTAAAATTATCAGGGACAAGATGGGCTAAAGGAAGGGGTTCTTTCCTGACATGGTGAGGTCCTGAATGCAAGCCACATTGAGAAAACTGAACGCTGTTTCTGGAGGTCCCTTATCAAGTAATATGAAGAATTACAGGTTTTTGTCCCTCACAAAGAGCCAAGTTCCTTCAACACGTCTGAAAAATGGGGTGGTTTTTGTCCAGCCCTCTTTAGGAATGAAGAAAAAAACAACATACTGTCCGATAATATGATTGCGAAATCAGGGGGTTTTGGGCAAGGTAAACTGTCATGTGTTTGCTTGCTTCTAAACCTAAATTTGTTTTCTGTGTTTCTGTGGAAAATCAGAGGATGTTATAAGCTGAGTCATGCCATTATTGACTTTAGTGAGCACAGCAGTGATATAAATAGTGAAACACTGGTGAGTCTTAGACAGAGGAAGAGATTGAGAGGTCTTCTAGCAAGGGCTGGTAGGACAGGGAGACAAAGATGAAGACAAAGATCCTTCTTTTCCTTGAGTTATTATATGTTATATGCTCTTTGGCTTTTCCAGTGGCTCCAGAAAAGGAAAAAGAAGATATGCAATTTGCTAAGGTAAGGACTACGGACAGAACTGAAGAAATATTTTATTAAGAAAATCAACACAGTGATGTATTAACGATATGGAACCTTTCATTATCAGGTCTCTGCATTTGAAAAGTAAGTTTTGTGTTCTAAACCATTGCTTTTTCTTCCCTATCAGAAATATCTGGAAAACTTTTATGATTTTAAAGAAGAAAAAACTCTATTTAAAGCAAAGGACCTCAACCAGATGTCTGACAAAATACGAGAGATGCAGTCATTCTTTGGGCTAGAGGTGACTGGGGAGCTGAATCATAAGACACTGGACATGATGAAGCAGCCTAGATGTGGAATACCAGACATCCGTTCATACAGCGCCTTCCCCCACAGCCCCACGTGGAAGAAAGAAGAAGTGACATATCGGTAACATACATTAAAGCGTGTTTTGCTCCACACCACTGGGGAGCTTTGTGAGTGCTAGACAGAAGTAATGTCAATAGGTTCTTTACTATTTATTTCTGTATTTCTCCATATAAAAGCTCCTTTCAGGATGAAAGGGACAGGAATTTGGGAACTATTCAGGCTTCCAAATAGCGATGAGAATACCAAAATACATTAGTTTACATTAGTTAGCTAACAGCCTACTAAATAATACACTCAGTGGATAGAAGGAATACAACTGAGACTACATATGTTAGGGTTTCCGAAAGACATGAAAGAAAACTGTGAAAACTTCATCTGCTATACAGGCAAATATTTTGAAAATAAACCACTTGAGTTGCATAAATTATAATAACTACTGATTAAAATATTTGACCTTGATACTATGTGTCCCAGTCAACATGTGATCTGGTTGCTTTTAATTCCTTTTGTCCTTATTTCACAGGATTTTGAACTACACTCCAGACATGCTGCAAGCTGATGTAGAGGAAGCAATTGCAAGAGCCTTCCAGCTCTGGAGCAGTGTCACCCCTTTGAGGTTCACTAGGGTCTACGGCGGCCAAGCAGATATAATGATCTCCTTCGCAGCTGGATGTAAGGGGACTCTGTTGCCTGGGAATGATAGTACTTGTCACTTTTTCTTCCCAAGATAATGAAAAGCATCTCTTCTTTCCCCCCTTGTTTTTAGTTCACGGTGACTTCTATTCCTTTGATGGTCCAGGAGGAACTCTGGCTCATGCCTACCCCCCTGGCAGTGGGATAGGAGGAGATGCCCATTTTGATGAAGATGAAAACTGGACCAAATTTACTACCTATAGTGGTAGGTAACCTTAAATATTGTGTTGTCTGTTTTCTGTTAGACGGTGTTGTCTTGAAGATGCTGTAAAGTCACATATCCCATGGCAGTAGTTCCAGTATTTACTGAGATGTAAAATGCCAGTGTAATTTAGTAAAATAATTCTGCATGTTTGGATCTGAGCTGCAGTCACAACAATCCTTTGAAGCTAATGCAGACTGCAGTTACAGCTCCAGAGAAGGAAATGAAGTTAGCATGGAATAGCAATGTTGGGTAAACACGACATCAAAAGACAGGAAACTTGACCCTCAGATTATGACCTTAAAATTTGTAATATAAACTCTCACTTTTGTTTGTTTGTTTGTTTGTTTGTTTGTTTGTTTGTTTTTTGCTTGGGTTTGGGTTTTTTCTAATTTAAAGTGATGCTCATCTTTAACTTCTGGAAAGGAAAAAAAAATCTTGAATTGATTGGCAAATATAATATAACAGTGAAGCATTCTGGTTTCAGCAATGTCCAGGGATTATGTTACACATTACTGGTTTTGTGAAGTAGCTACCAGGCAAATTCCATGTCAGTTACTATTCCCAAAATCTGATCAAGTGACTGAAACTTTCTCACCTGCTTTTCAGTTGTTATTAACATTAAAGAAACTGTGATTCTTTGTTGGAAAATTTCTGCAACATGGGCAAAAACTGTTCCCAGGGTGGTTTTCCAGTGAGAAATCAATGTCTATAATTCAAAACTCATTTATTCTCCAGGAAGCCAGAGAGATCTTACTTAGGCATAGTTAGATTTTGCCATTTTTTAAGACCATGAATGATATATCTCACATGAGAGAATGGCACCTGTATCCCCCTGTTATTCAAAAAATTTATCTAGTGTTTGTTCTTTGTGCTGAATCTTTTTTAGGATACAACTTATTTCTTGTTGCTGCTCATGAGTTGGGTCACTCACTAGGTCTCAGTCATTCCAACGTTTTTGGTGCTTTGATGTATCCTATATATATGGCCAAGGATACGAGGGACTACCAACTTCATGAGGATGACATTGATGGCATTCAAGCCCTCTATGGTAAGCAAGAAGCATCATTTTCTAGTGAAAGATGGATAACAATTTATAATTAATTTTACCCAACAGCTAAAATGTGGCTGAACTTCCTACTACAAGAAAGATACAGAGGTTTAATTTCCTGTTATTATTTTTGGGCAAATCTCTTGGGTTTTTTGTAGCTAACAGTTCATACTGCAAAATGGAATCTGTGGACTGATTCCATTCCAGTTAGTCCAAGTCAGTCAAAAGACCCAAGAGCCTTTCTCCAATGACACCAGAGCAACAGCCCGTGTCAGTAGCATTAAACTCTCTTATCTTCCACAAAAGGGTGGTTGTGTGCACAGCTTCCTGTACATTTGGCTTCACATGAGACAACATGAAATGCTGTGACATGAACCGCTCTGATCCACTTTCTAATTCCACACTTATTTATTTTCCAAAGGACCCCCGAAGGAACCTTCTTCACTTCCAACAAAAGCTTTTCCCCCTCAAGAACCAACTGAAATGATACCTGCAGAAGCACCAACTGAAGTGTCTCCCAGGGAAGAAACAACAGGAATGACACCCTCCAAGCCACCCCAAAGACCAGATGACTGTGACCCTCATCTGACTTTCGATGCTATCACTACTCTCCGTGGGGAAACACTGTTCTTCAAAGACAGGTAAGTGCTTTCATTTCCAGCAACGTCCTTCTGTGAGACTCACAAAGGCAAAGCGTAAAGTTCAGTTCAAGGAATTTATCTTCTCTTGGTTGCAAAGGAAAATATTTCTTTCTGCAAGTGTTAAGGCAACTTTGAAACATTTCACTAACCCACCTGGGCTGGGTAAGTAACATGGTTTACTGACAAGTCAGTATAATGTTTTAATCCATCATACGTTTTTGTCCATGTCTGTTAAAATTGTGCAAGGATGAGTAATTCCAGTGTCAGTCCTCAGCCTGCAGCTGCTTCACATGCAGCACTGTCCTCATCACACCATCCTGTGTTCGGGCCAGGGACCTGTAGAAAATGTCACTGATGACTTTCAGTGCCACTCTGACCTAGGATTCTGCACTAGATCACTGCCCCGTAATGTCTACAGGGTGACCTCATTTTGGGCATGCTCTGACACTGCACTATAGTGGGTTGTTGGCTGGGCACATCCAGCCTGGTGAGAGCAAACAACATGTTAGCCCCAGGGCTTCACCCCCTTCTTGGCTTGGTAGTTGTGTTTTGATTGAACAGGCTTCCTTTGATGGTGTGGGTCTGATTTCCCTTCTAAAACACATGAAGAATTGTAGCTTAAAAACTTAATAATTTTCAAGGAGAAGGCAGAAAGAGCAGTTCTTCCTTAAACTGAGTTTAACATGTTTTCAAGAATGTTTATTTAACATTTGTCACCAAATTGAAATGATCTGTGCCTACCTACATGGGTCATGGTGAAGAGAAAGCAATTGTTGGCACTACCACAGATATTCTGTGTTGTCCTGGACAAACCACCGGGGTTCAAATGCAGAAGTCTACGGGGCCACCAGCTGTAGGTGACCCTGGTTGAGCCAAGGGGTTGGTCAAGATGAACTTTAGAGGTCCTTTCCAACCTCAACTATTCCGTGATCTCAGAGCAGCCTACAGTAAAGGGCACCTATCTGTGAGGGAGCAGGGCAGAGTGAAGGACTGCATCTCAAAAGGGGTAGTATCTCTGCCTCATAGGGACCATTGGTTCCAGAACCCAGACAGTAGGATTTAAAGTCCATTTATGGGCCTCGGATCTCCTCATGAAATACAGACAATGAAATACTGCTGGTTTTGTTTCTATCAGCTACGTCTGGCGCAAAAGTCCGTATTTCTCAGAAATTGAGCACGACACCATCTTCTCCTTCTGGCCATCACTGATAGCTGGCTTTGATGCTGCATATGAGGTTGACAATAAGGATCGAGTGCTATTTTTTAAAGGTACTTTTCTTACATTTCCATCAGTTTATGACTACATGAAGTTATAGCATTACTGCTAATGTTATTTAATCATAATGGAAGGAATATTATGCTAATATTCATATTAACTCTAATACTAATACTAGCACTAATAGAGGATATTCTTAATATTTAAATCCATTTAAATTTTGAAAATTATGTTACTGCCATTAACTAAAGCTGCTTCACAATGGTCCTACACAGACTTCCTTTGGTCAGTGAGAGAGAAGGCCATAGCTGAGACAAAATTGATTGCTACATTACACTATCTAAATACATTTTTAAAGATGACAAACACACCTTAAGAATATATTGACTTTTAATTATTGAGTATATAATACTCTTGATGACTATAAAAAGTGGAAAATCCAACAGCTGTGAGATATTCAAATTTCTGTGTGCCTTAAGTGGGTAATGTTTTCAGCTGGACATTTGTGCTGTTTGGAGGCATTTACTACACAAAAAGCTCTGGGGCTTTGACGAAAAGGAGATCAGACTCTTCAAGCACCCTCACAACTTTTTATGTTTCCTGTAGGTGACCATTACTGGGCTGTCAGTGGCTACAGCATAGACTCAGGCTTCCCCAAGCCCATTCAGAACCTGGGATTCCCCACCAGTGTCGGGAAAATCGACGCAGCTGTCCATGACCAAAATACCAAGAGAACCTATTTCTTTGTCGGCAACAAGTACTGGAGGTAAGGTTCTTTTCCCTTCTGTACAAGAGATAATCAAAATAGTTTTTTAAATCAAGTGATAGGAGTATTTGTACAGGAAGTTCATGTCCTCTTTTTCTCCAGCCTTCTCAGCAGCTAAAAGCTGAAACTCAATTACTCAAGTCTTTTCATAGAACAAAGTCTGTAACACCTGAGTGTTCACTTACTCTTACCAGGCTGTGATTAAGGGGCAAATGAGCTTTGTTTATTCATTAAGAAGCAATGTGAAGTAGTATAAAAATATAATGTAGTATAATTAGTATAAAAATATAAATTGAGTACACTTTGTCACCATGTCATGTATTCATTCTATAGTTACTAAGGAGCAAAGTGCTCTGTGAAATTTATAAATGACAAATCAATCAAGAAAGTGATAGAAGGAGATTAAAGTATTTACTTCTTAAAAAACAGTTCAGCTAGGCAGTAAGCTTAGCCTAATAATTAATCTATAATACTATCTTGAAAGAGTGTTATTACACCCGAAGTTTGCATTTCTCTTATGAAGTCACTTCATAGATTGTAAAATTAAAATAATTATGTTTGAATAATTATTTATTACTCAGTATAAGCCCCATCCAGCCTTATTGTCAGTCTCAGGGAATGAAAGTAAATGTTTTAGTCTGATATTCTGAATACAGACTTACCTAGGCTACTGAAGATGTAAATGTTCACACAGCCAGGATTTATACAGCTCTATGAGGTAACGATGTTTGCAGATACTGGATTTTCAACTGAGAGTAGGAGTATTTTCTAAAAAATCCATGTGGTTTCAACATTGAATATCACATTCTTATTTTCTGTTTCCATGCAATTTCTTTAGTTTCAATGAAAATACCCAATCAATGGAAAGAGGTTATCCAAGAAAAATAGCAGCTGACTTCCAAGGGATTGGCCATCCAATTGATGCAGCCCTCCAGAAAAATGGTAAATAAATTTAAATGTATTTAAAAAAAAAAACCTGAAAGACCACCAACCAAAACCACAAAAAATTATGTTTCAATACATATATTAAATTTTTGGTTTGATTTTTTTTAAAATCACCCAAGAAAATAGTGAGTGTGTAACAATAGGTAAACAAAAATGAAATATTAATTTGTCAATATTTTGTCCTTCCAATTCTAGGACATTTCTACTTTTTCCATGGATCAAACCACTATGAGGTTGACATCAAGAAAAAGAAACTCATCCGTATAATGAAGAGCAACAGCTGGTTTAATTGCTAGAAATATTAAGTGATGGTGCAGGGGTCTATTTGTACCACAAAGAGTTTTTCATGTTTCTTGATTCTAAACAGTGTTATTCAGCTGTTCCTGTGCATCTGAGTCTGAAATGCTGGCCTCTGGCAATTCTAATTTAAAATCTTAAAATGTAAAACCTATTGTACAGTTTTAATTTATTTTGTTCTCCAACTATTTATTAATCAAGTTGTTTTTGAGTAATAAAATACGTTGCTTGAGTTTTGCAGTTCTCGTGTTCTGATTCAGTCCACTGGAGACAAGGTATCTGCTACAACCACACAAAAGCCATAATGACACCAGGACCCATCAGAATTTTTAGCAGGGCTCAGTGTCTGTGGGGGGAAAGTTAAAGAGAAGAAGAAGTAGAGAGGCAGTTCTGACACTCAATTAGAAATTGCCCAGGAGACAGAGGTGGGAAAAAAAGACACTCAGGAACAATATGGGGGAGGCATAAAAGTGCACAAGAGCGTGCAAAGGGAGAGATTGGAGTCTGTGGCCTCACCCTCCATGATCCCCGGCACAGGGACAGAGGGGTCAAGGCAGGGGTGGGGACAGCTAGATGGGAACATGACCATGGGCTGAGAGGGCCAGTGCACAAGAGCTGCTGAGGGTGGCTTTGATGGACAGAGTGATTGGTATAGCAGGACTTGAGCAACCAGAGAGAAGGGTAAGTATCCAGTTTGGGGATGGAGGTAGCATGCAGGCAGAGTGGGAAGTGATGGAGATGTGATCACAGGGTCACAAGGAGTCAGTGGATTAGCCTTCCTGTGCTGTGATTGTGTGCCATGGAAATGGAGCCAGGGCTGGCAGTCCACCTCACAATGCTGGACAAGAAACCACTTCCCAGAACCACTTCCCAGAGCAAACAAGCCAAAATGATAAAAAATAAGCCAAGGATTTTTATGTAACTACCACAGATTAATCCTCCAGAGGATGAGTGGTGAGACACAGAGAAAAGCACATCTGTTTCCTCCATGCTCCTTGTTTGGGTTCCCCTCACAGGGCAATGGTTCAGTGACTTTAAACACCCCTTGGGCTGTAAGACAGCTTGGCTGGAGTCCATCCTCTCTTTGAAGGTATTTGATCCCATCTCTTACAACACTGTTCTGATGATGTGATTGTACAAGGAAGTTGACTCGCTATTACTCTTCCTCTAAGAGAATTGGCAAAGGCAGAAAAAGAGGATGGGAATGGCTAACAGGGACAGTATTCCAGCTACCACAGCTCAAACCCCATTTGGCAGAGGTAAGATTTGGTCCTGGTCTTCTGCACAGGGCAGTTCCCTCAGACATTTGATCAAAGACATACTACCACCTGTGCCCCCATCCATCAGGGCCAGAGGAAGCCCAGTATGTCTCTCAGTGCACCCACAGACCCACTGTCCCCCTGTGCTTGCAGACAAGACCAAAGAAAGGCAGCAGAGATGATGCTAGGTTGGATGGGGCTTTGAGCAACCTTGTCTAGTGGAAGGTGTCCCAGTCTGTCATAGGTGGGTTGGAATGAGGTTATCCTTGAAGTCCTTTCTAGCCCAACAATCCTATGACCTTAGAATATCTCTTCTCTGCCGTGTTCTCCTCATCATGCATGTTCTATGCCATGCTAGATATGCTCTGAGTACCTCTAAAGCCAAGTCTAAAACCAACCTATGTTAGAAATTAAGCCATGTCTTAAGAGTCAAGTAGGGACACAACTGCTAAGCATTGCCACAAGGGATGCACCTTGGTGAAGTCGTGGACTGAAAAGTGGATGAGCTCACCTGGCAGCAGTCCAGGCAGAGCAGAGACACAGGAAAACAGGCATTGCCCCAACATCTCCCAGTGTCTTTCTTAATAGGTCTTGTTCTGTACACAGCCTATCCTGAAGAAACTTCAGTCCAAGGACTTTAGATGCCTCCAGGCTTAGGCAGGGTGCTTGTGAGTACTGTTTGTACATAACTAACAGGGTTAATACCCTTTGTTTTTAAAAATGCCTACATACTTTGATATCTTAACTAGATGCCTTCTTGTATGTGAAGGCTACCATCAGAAATCAGGCCTTTAGGCTCTGGTTGTTGGCTGAGACTTGAAAGTGGTTAAGGAGGAACCAAAAAGAACATTTCAGCAACAGTGAAGCAGAGCACTGTTGATGTTTACAATGACTCACATTAGATTAAAGTATTTCTCCTGCATAAGGTTAGTACTATTTTTTTAGTTATGACATCCAGGAAACAGCAAAATTAAAAAACTTCCTCCACCTTCAGGTATTAATTATCTTAAACTCACAGTATCTGAAAAACTAGTGATATTTACTCAGCTGTGAAGAAAAATCTAGCAAATGTAGCCTGGAGCAGAAACGGATGACAACGTGCTGTGGATTTCGCATAGACAAGGGGACTAGTGAGATGTGTTAACCATGGAATAGCTATCTGTATTTCTGCTTTGTTAATATCTTAAACTTTGAAATGAAAGAACATTACTTTTGGTTTGGGAAAAGCAATGAGATTCCTGGCAAATGAAAGACATAGCTCAGATGACGTTGGAAATGTCGGAAACAGGAATGCTGGAGGTGCCTGTCTATGCTTAGTGAAAAAGAGAAGATTTCTTGTAATTATGATATTGTTATAACTCATAACTGATTGCTGGAATTAAAGGCCTCTTGGGTACGAGCAGGGGAAATTTATCCATAAACGCAATTTCAAGTACTTGTCCTGTATAAGTAGGAACTTTCCTTGGAATCCAAGAGCAGGCATGCCAATTAGAAACACAATTAACACCTGTTACATTTAAAATTCTTGACAGTACAACAGTTGACCTAGATCCAATCCCCTGCACCTGAAATCTCAGGCAAAAATCCCTTAGTGACTTCACTGACAGAGAGCTAGGGTGACCCATGTGCAAGCTGACTGGAACTGGAACACTGAGTTCTGCCAGTGAATCAGCATTAGTGTGCTGGAGACCCACAACTGTTATATAAAAGCCAAAAGTAGGTCACACACTCATTTTGTCAGCAATAAGACATTTTTGAGGGTAGGTTTGTGCTGCCCGGTCTGAGAGTTTGCAGCACAGCCAGGAAGGAGGTGCCAAAGGCACTGAGTTAAGCAATGTTCATGGCAGCACAGGCTGAAGCTGCAATTTTACAGCTCAGAAGTTTCCCATGCATAGACCTTCTCTCCCAGGTTTTATCCAGGAGTCTGACACTGCTACCAGAGTTCAACCTGGCCAGGACACTGAGGACACGTAAGGCAGCAGAGAGGAGCAGTTTCAAGCTCTGAGTAATTAAACCCTTGGCTTTGCACAACAAGCCAACTTAGTTTGAGCCTATTGAGGCTCTATGAGAAGTTCTTTTTCTTTTCTCTGTACTACATTACTCATTTGTTTTGAAATACATAAACTGCAAATTAGCAGTAATCTTGCCAAAAGAAAGGAGCAAATTTTAACACTTCTTGTCAGTTACATATACTTGGTACAGCTAGCTTAGGGTGGGGCTATGGGAATCTTCTTCCAAGGCAGAAGATTAATTCGAGAAGAGGGAGAGATAAGGGCAATCCTAGGAGCTTGCTCAGATACTTTTACAGGTTGAAAAAAGAAGAACATAGAAATTTTCGCACTGACTTCTTTAAGCCAAAACAAGAGATTGACATTATATATTGTGCTACTTCTGGATAAAGTCACCTCGAAGAACAACATCGAAGAAGATCTCTGTGATTATGGAACTTTCTTCATGAAGCATATTGTAGGTGACTGATCTCTAGGTGATTGATCTCTTGAGAGAAATGGGGAATAGTAACAAGAAAAGTGAGAAAGAGGTCAGCAGAGTAGCAAAAGTATGTCCTTGAGAAGGCTGATAATTAGAAAACTATAAAAATTTCATCAATACCTTCCTAGATGGTTTTGATGACTTCTAATAGCCCTCTCATTAGAGAGAAAGATGAGTAATGAAAATTTAAGTCCCACAGGCTGGAAAGTTACTTTTTCCTTCTAGTACACATGGAGACACCGAGGGAAGAGAAAAAAGAGTTTGAAGGCTACAGGGGGGCTGTAAGTACCAGAAGCTATTTTTGCAGAGAAGTACTTAAGCTGCACAGGAGAACTCCTGCAGCCAGTTTTTAGATTCATCTCACCCACTCAGGTGCACTTCACATAACTGTGTGGGTGGAAGTGTTATAAAAAGTTCCCTCAGGGGATTGCTTCCCCTCGGCACAGCTGGCCCATTTTTGGATTGTTCCCTGAGCCTGTCCATCTCCTTCCAGGACTAGGGAGGGTTCTTTCCCTAATGGAAATGTCTCAGGTAGGTGTCTGGTCTTAGAGTAGGAATTCAGTCCTCAGTGACCAGATAACCCTTGTGGAGTCCCACCAGCCTTGCTGGTGACAGTCCCTGTTTCAGCTGCCCAGGCCTAGCAATCTCTCATGTCCTGCCTATGGATGGCCACTGGCATGCTGTGCTCTGGGGATACTTCTGGTACCAACACAGTGCACTTCAGCAGGAAATAATTTCAGCAAATACCTCAAGTGTACTGTATATTGATAACCTATCCTTTCATATCTCTATTATCCCACCAGCTCTGTGGGAGTTTATCTTCCTGCATATTCAAAGTCCCACCTGCACTGCAGTGCTGCAGGCTTACCTAAAATCCTCTGTCAGCCCCAGACAGAAGTCTCAGATATGTAAGACTGTCTTCAACGGCAGTAGACATCTTTCTTCAGGATTCCCATGCCCACTGCTTTGTCCTCATTTGTGGTAGTGCATGGAGGGTGTGATTGGGCATTGAGGAAAAGTGGACCCAATCTTGAGTGGACCTGCTGCTGAGCCTCAGCAGTTCTTATCACCAATGGCAGAAACAGAGAACTGAGGAACCTCTCTGTGACAAGAACAGCCATCAAAGAGTTTGATCCAGAAAACCCCCATGCTTTTTAAAACCTTATAGTAAGTATCAAAGAAGGAGACTGTGAAATACAAAGTCTTTGGGCAATTCTCTGATAACAGTGAAAAAAGCTGCTGAATAAAAGTAGCATGAAAACATCTTGGCTTAATTTTTATAATTTTTACATATGCTGGAAAAGTATTTTTATTTTTTTGTGTTAATTCCACGTTTTCCTGCTGAAAAAAAGAACGTTTCATCCAGGTGCAAACTGTTTTAAAAAAACTGCCTAAACAAAGCATTGCTTCATCAAGCAAGGAGTTATAGCACTGACAGGACTCTACCAAAAAGAAAGATGGTGGCACTATAATAGCCTCCAAAAGAAAAAGCATAACCCTCCCTCCAAAAAAAAAAAACCCCACACCTAGAAAACTAATTTTCTGTTTGTAGTCTGCAGTCCTGTGAACTTTTGTGAATATTTATCTCTTTACGCACTTCAACAACCCTTTTGAAATCAATATTATCTTTTAATGGAAAGCATTAAAGAGGTATGTTTTAAGTTTTGGAGAGTTAGACTACATTTTAACAATTAAAAGGTTAATAAGCTCATTAAAAAGAACTACAGGTCTATTATCTTCCCATTAATCATATTTCCATGTTGCAAAACCTGCACAAGGGTGGAACCGGATGAAAGAGAGCACTGATCTGTTTTATGGCAAAACCCTTGTTTTGCATGTTCTGTTGCTAACTAGACATTGTGAGAATCAATGAGTCAGGGACAGGAAAGCTTTATAAAGCAAAGAAATACTATATAAAGGTGAAGCAGGTATGTGGCAGACTACAAAAAAGACTTCTGTAAAGGCTAGTGAAAATGAGAATGGAAAATCGCCCGTTTCTCCTATTACTATGTGCAGCACTTTCCTGTGCTTTTCCTGCAGGTACAAGGCAGTCAAAGGAAGAAGGCATGCAGCTTATCCAGGTGAGGAAGGCAGACCTCTGGGAGGATGTTTAGCTACTGTTGCACATCCACTGCAGTTTGTGTAACTAGTATAGAGCAGCCAAAGAGGAAGTAGAATAAATAGCTGATTGAATTTTTCTCAAAATAGAGGGGGGTACTGCAATGGCAAAGGCTACTTTAGCAACAGCTCATCTTATTTTACTTTTTTTAGAGATCCATTAAATCCAATGATGCATTCACTCTGTGTTAATTCTTCAAATAATTGAACTCCCGAGTCAGTCTAGGGTTGGTTTGTAGTTCAGGTGGAAATGTGGTTATTTACATGACTTGTGATATTATGAAACATAACTCTTCAGGAAGTAAGCACAGTATTTTTTTCTGAACTACTGCTGTCTAAAATGTGGGGAAATGAGATACAACTACTGAAATGCTATATTCAGTTATATATTTCAAACTACTTCCTCTGAAGGACTCTAAGTAACCCTAGGGCATAGAGTAAGTGGAGGGCACATTATCAGAAAAATAATTTATTAAACAAACGCTAATTTTAAATGCATTTTGATAACTACAAATATTTATAGTGATAATACAAAGTAAAAAACTACCATTAAGAGAAAAATATTTATACAGGCTTTAACAAACTATTATCCATGCTACCATAGAACAGATAGAAATGTACCAAGGGCATATGACTGACTGGTGTCAGTATAATACCTTATAAGCTTCAAAAGCAAACACCATTGATTGTTCAAAGTTTTGGTTTTGTTTTTTTTCATTAGAAGTACCTGGAAAATTACTATGGCTTCAAGAAAGATGGGGAACCTTTTGTTCAGAAAAGTAATAGCGCAATGATCCAAAAACTAAAAGAAATGCAAGAATTCTTTGGGTTGGAGGTGACAGGGAAGCTGGATTCTGGCACTTTGGACTTGGTACAGAAACGCCGCTGTGGATTCCCTGACGTAGCTGAGTTCTCCACCTTTACAGGAGAGCCAAAATGGACAAAACAAGTCCTGACATACAGGTAATCACAATGGAATTCTTCATGTCATGACAGTGTGCCATACAGGGTGAGTGGTAAGAACACACCTGGTTCTCTCTTATATTTTAAAGGATAGTAAACTACACACCGGACCTGCGTCCAGCAGATGTCAATGCAGCGATCAAGAAAGCATTAAGTGTTTGGAGCAGTGTGACCCCACTGAGATTCATCAAGAAGGACAGAGGTGATGCAGACATAATGATCTCCTTTGCAGCCAGAGGTAAATCTCTATGCAAACATTATGAGTTACTGCCAAGTTGCTGTCTATATGGAGCAGTTGAACTGGCATGATTTCTCCCCATAGGGAGCAAATGTGAAGTTCAGTGTCCAGCTGAACAAGCAGACAGAAACACACATTTCTTGCTCTAGGTGCTATGGTTATAACTCTTGACAGACTTTGGGGGAGGGCATAGAGGCAGATGAAGAGAAAGAGTAAGAAAATATAGGGAGCTGCCAGAAATTCACTGGATCTATACCTGGTATGTGCTGCTCAATGTGTGCATGAACCCCCAGTCAGCTTTTATGGGATTTGCTCTTCAGCTCACAACGACTTCATCCCCTTTGACGGCCCAGGAGGCTCCCTTGCTCATGCCTATGCACCTGGAAAGGACTTTGGTGGAGATGCTCACTTCGATGAGGATGAAACGTGGACCAAAAGCACAGAGGGTAGGTAATTAAGTTCTCCAAACCATTCCTGAAGAAAGTTGCACATGGAAGCAAGAGTGCAGTGTCTGTCTCCTCTCTTCCTTAAGAAGTGTTTAAATTGCCACTGATTCGAAGGAGCATTGGACAGCTGGTTTCCATAGCTATAAAAAGCCTCTGAGCCTCTGGTTTAAGAAGTTAAGTCCCCGGCTCAGCTTCTACCATACATTGGAGGGAGACTTATTTGTAAGGGGGCCCTCCTTCTCTCCACTCCTCCAACCTCTTCCTGTATAGTTACCTCACTTGCACTGGCCCAGGGTCTTTGTCCCACACTGAATTCTGCAGGATCTACAGACTATTTCCTTGTACTCTGCTGTAACAATTCCATTATTTTTACTTCTGACCAGAATTTCATCTCCAACTGAATTTCCCACAAGAACTTCATTTGCTTAGGCAAGCAGTTTTGAGAGCTTCTGACCTACCTTACACCCTTCATGTTATTCAGGACAAATAAAAAGACACAGCTCTCCTATTATGTGTTTTGTTTGATGTTTTCAGGCACGAACCTATTTTATGTTGCTGCCCATGAGTTTGGCCATTCACTGGGACTTTACCATTCCAAAGACCCCAATGCTTTGATGTATCCAGTTTACAGGAAGTTTGACCCTTCAGTACCCCTTCTTCATCAGGATGATGTTACTGGCATACAGTACCTCTACGGTAATTCAGAATTTTTCATCAACTGCTGCTTATAATTTCAAAGACTTCAGATACATTTCAGTGACATTTTTGTGTACTGGATATACCTCTGTTAGTTCACACTGTAATTTTTTCCATAAACTGCTTCTTTTAGGACCATCTCCTAACACAAACAATGATCAAAGGGAATCTACTGAGATAAAAGACCCAAATGAATCAAAAGATCCTGTACTGCCAAACAGCTGCAGCTCCAATTTAACTTTTGATGCTGTCACCACTTTCCGTGGAGAAATATTGTTCTTTAAAGACAAGTAAGTCCGCTTCTGGAAGTAAAATAGCTGGGTGTTGCTTTTTAAATTATGCCCCATAGCATAGAAAAATAACTTCAATCACAATATCTATCAGCCATTTTAGACAGGAAGACAAGACAGGGAACCAGGAGAAGAGATGGAAAACAAGAACAAAGAGAGTGGTGGAGAGATGAAGAGAGATAAGTATAAGGAAGAGGATGACCTTTGGAACAGGGGATGCTGTGAATAGGGTGGGAAAAGATGGCTCCTCTGCAAACATGGGCTGTTTTCATTTTAGGCTGTAAGCAAGTCCCAAGTGTTCAGCATCTGGGAGAGTTCAGCTTTGGCAAAAAACATCACCAGCTCTGGGACACTTCACACCCTTTTTGCTGTCCTTGCTTTGAGAGAGCTGAGGGCTTACCAGCCCTGGCAAGTACCTGCTTGAAGAGCCCCTGTAGTGAGGGTTTAGTATAATAATAAAAGGAAAGGAAAATTGCACTTTTGTTCCCAAAGTCTTACCCCATACCAGCCATGTGAGCCTGGTCTCTCTAAGTCTCATTTCTGCGTTAGGGGAAATAAATGTTTTGACAAAAGGATTCATCTGACCTATTTTAGATGTCTGCATCAAGAAGAGAGCAATCTCACCATAGAAATAAGTGTCTTTACATTAACTTTACAGGGAATATAGTGTGACTAACTCAGGGTACATGATTTGGTTTAGTCAGATAAATACAGCCCTGGTTGCCATGATGTGGTTTCATGCATTAATGTGTGAGAACATTGGATTTTATTTAAAACTTGTTATATATTTACACAAGGCATATTTGGCGCAAACATCCAGCAGTCAGAGCAGCTGATTTTGATTTGATATCTTCATTCTGGCCACGGCTGCCACCTGGTGTTGATGCTGCATATAAAATTTCTGAAAAAGATGAAATGGTAATTTTCAAAGGTAAAATGTTGTCTTTTTATTTTCCCATGTTGTGTTCCCAATTAGCTTTGACAGTTTGTGTCTGGTTTCAAAACCACTTAAGCTGTTTCTGTAGGATTCCACAGTCTTTAATTTAGTCCAATAAATTGGTGTGTTTCCATCACAGAGGTAACAAAAATATTATCTGAGTTGAAGAACATGTATCTCATTTTAATATACACATAGAAAAATTTCCCCCCCAAAATAAGTGGGAAGTCATCACTTTTCTTTTTTTCTAGGAAATTAACTATTGGATTTAAGAATGATACCACATGCTTCTTCCAAGCTTGTGGAAAACTTACATAAATACGAAGAAGAAATTTCAGTTTTCAAAAAAAGTCTTGTGGAGAACTATTGCATTTTTTTGGACTCTAGAACTATTTTCAGTTATTTTCAAGTTCAAGGGCTGTTTTCAAGTAACCATTAGCTTTCATGAAAAGGATTCTGTCATTCCCATAAGAAGATTCTCATAACATGTTGTTATCAACTTTTCTTAATAGGGAATGTATTCTGGGTTGTGAGAGGAGATACCATACTTCCTGGTTACCCCCAAAAACTGTACACCCTGGGCTTTTCAAAGGATGTTACCAAAATTGATGCTGCTTTTCATAATGGAAATGAGGGGAAAACATATTACTTCATAGTGGACAAATTTTGGAGGTAATATTTCCTGTGCTACTTTTCAAAATAGAAGTAAACATAATCACATGATCAACATCCTGTCATGATTTAGGATGCATTAGTCAGACACTTTAAGTGATCTCTTTCAGTGTCACAACTGGCTGTGGAAAAATATTTGAAAGGAGGTGAAACAGTGCTTTTACTTTTCCTATTAGTTTATTTAACCATTTAACAGTTTGTTTGTTTGTTTGTTTTCATTTAGCTGTCTTGGTGAAAAAGCCATCGTACAGCTCCACAAGTCATCTCAGGAAATCAGGCAGAGGTTCACTATTAACATATCAAATATATTTCTGTGGACTAAGAAGGAGAATGTCATCCACTTTCCAGTTACTAACAGATAGTTTCATAAAGTTGCTGATAAATTACATGTACTGCAAAGAATTATCTGCTGTTCATGGTTATTATTTTTTGTTTTCAATCCAGTCCCTACTGCTCAAGTTTGTTTTACAGGACTCAGATTTCTAACAGCCAAAGGAAGTGCTCCTGCAATGGAAGCAGTAAATAATCTGAATTATTGTAGATGAAAAACAAAACTTCTCTTTCCTTCCACCACAATGCTCAAATCATTGTATATAGAGAGATCACCCTAGAGTAATTATTCAGCCACGTATTCATAGCTTAAGCAGAAGATCAGACTTCCACATCTTAGGTCAAACTCTCGGAACTTGAATGATGAAGAGTTTGATCATTAGATCTCTTGCTGAGCAAATTATCAGCAGGAAAAAGCTTTCATAATCCTTCTTATTTCTAAACTGATAGATAAACTGCACTTCACCAATAATGTAATAGCTTGCTGTAAGTAACTTAGGTAAATTGACTTAAAATAGCTTATAACTTCAGAAAAAACCAGATTTTTCCTGACAAACTTTTCTTACAGAGATATAACATGAAAGCAATCTTTTTATAATCTATTATCTCTGGCTCCTTTAGGCATAGTCTCTTAGAAAAAATACAAAGCAGATTTATGATGGTGGTTCCAATATTAGGTATTCTTAGATGTATCTTGCGGTGGAGTAAATAAAAGCAATTCATCCAGTGCAGCTAACAGAGTAATAATTTATGGCAAATTGTCTCTCTCTCTCTACACTACCTAAATGATACTGAAAATCTTCAATGAACTCAGTTATCTGTTGATAGGTAGGAGATAATGTGCTGAGAGAATTAATCAAGAGTTATTTGCAGTTTTCATTGACTCCTGTTTGTTTATCTCTTTTCTCAGTTATGATCAAAGAAGTCAGTCTATGGACAGGAAGTCATTACTGATAAGAGATGCATTTCCAGGAATTAATGGGAAGATTGATGCTGTTTTTCAACATGAAAGTGAGTAACTGTTCTTACTAAAATCTATATAAAATTCTCAGTGTGATAGGGCTGAGAGTGCTTGGGCAGAGAGAGGTACTTCTACATGCTGCTCAGAACCCCCAGGATGACCCACAAGACCCTGAAGCAGTCACATAACACTCCCATGCTTCACTTCACCCCCTTGAAACACGGTGATGGTACACCTTTGGTGGCAGCTGCACATCTGGAAAGGCCAGGTCTAAGGGACAGATGTATCTGTATTCGTGCTGATGTGCACATCACACCACAAAGATCAACACTCGAGACAGTGACGTCTCAACAACGTAAGGTGTACCTGCTGTGAGTGAGGCTATCACAGCTTGGCCCTCTGACATAGAACAATCAACATGTGAATGTATCCTTGAGTCTAGTCCAGCTTCTCCTGCATGAGGATGAATGTTCCTTAGACAGGGAGATGCTGGGCTAGACTCAAGGATACATTCGCATTGCCACATGTCACAGCTTCCCAGTTGTCTCCTTGCTTCTCATCTGCTGCTCATCCAAACAAATGGATGTTAATTGTTTCATAGCAAATCTTACTCCTTCCTCCAAAATGAGTGTCACGTGTGCTGCTGAGAGACCTCACTCCCAGACAGCAGGCAGTGTGGACAGAGACTGGACCTCTCCTTCCCTGCATGGTATTTGTCAGCACCCATCAAGCAAGTACCTGCTCACACCTTGCTGTGCTCTGTGCCACACTCGAGACTGTGCAATACCTACCCACAGGTGGCTAGAAATGCACCCTGCTGAGGAGGTTCAGCACAGCTGGTGTGTAAGAGCAGATATTTTAAACTGAAGAAATGCACAGGATACATCTTTCATAGTATCACCTTGTGGGGCTCATTGACTACATGATGAGCATGTGCATGGCTGGTTTGCTGTGGAACGTGCCCCCATGCTGTTGTGCCGTGTTTTGCAGACGTTACACCTGGGACTAGATGCTGTTGGCAGCATAATTGTACCCAAAGTTTGCTTTGAGCTCTTTGAGGATGTTGTTAAAAGTGTACTAATCTTTATATCTGCAACATCATAGTTCATCTGGGTTGTTCCTTGTTTTTTTTTCTAGGTTTCCTTTATTTCTTCAGTGGAAGAAAGCAATTTGAGTTTAACCTTGATAAGAAGAGAGTTACACGCTTCCTAAAGACAAACTTCTGGTTTCCATGTTAAGAAAACTAAATCTGTAATGATGTTAGAAAGAATGTACTGTTACCATCGTAGAAAAGCTTTTTCTTTTAGAGATATATAAAAATGTACAAGTAGTTCAGCACTAGTCAGCAGACCTCATTGCCTGCACAATCTGTGTTTCCTTAAATGGCAGAACAGTATTTAACATATTGATATGTACATATGTATGTAGTTAACATCAGGCTGGCTAGATTACCAAACAACAACAGAGTTTTTACTTGGGATAAAAATTTGTGATTGATTTTATTATTTCCGCCATCTTCTTTTCACTCTTCTTGCTGTACATCACCCTACATAGAGCCCTGCCATGGAGCCAGGAGTCCATGAGAAAGAGCGTTTCTGTTCCTAAAGTTAGGATTGCTTTCAATCTGTTTTAGATATTGCAAAGCTAAGCAAAAAGACTTAGCTAGTGCTCATAGTTACAGTGAGACATACACGAGTTCCAGAGAACCATCCCTCCCAGCCTGAGGTGGATGCCTAGAGGCGGAAGTGCTTCTTTTTTCCACTAACTGGAGAGGAAGTTTATGTTGGACACCTGATTATAGAAGGCTAAATTTAAGTGTGATGAATTCTACCCTAAAGTATTTACTGATATATGTCATTTCTTGTGCAATGTGCTCTCAGTGAGGTTGGAGCAGATGACCCCACTGTGGTCCCTTCCAACCCTACCCATTCTGTGATCAAAGGGTCATCTCCATGGACATAGGAGCAGAGGGGCACACTGGCATGTAGGGAAAACCCAGACAGCCCTGACCTGCCTCTGCTCATCTCCAGTTTTCCCTGGGGACAGCCCCTAGGCTGGGAGATGCCTGTCATCATGTGCCAATGAGAGGACCCCCATCACCTCTGGTCCCTTGTTGGGGGGGATAGGGACCAATATCCCGGCTAAGAGCATGTGGGGATTTTATAAAATTTATTTTGTCATGTTCGAAGGGGATTGTGGGAATGTTCAAAATTTATTGTAAGTTGATTACTGGAAAGACAAAAGGCAAGGAAATTAAAGGATCAAGGTAGATTGGGGAGGAAAGGGAAAATAGAGGAGTAAGTGGATGAGAGGTGTTGGTTGCATGGAAACAGGCTGCAGTGAGCTGCTTCTTTGGCCCTGCCCTGCATGTTTGGTCCTGTCTTCTCAGTAAATCACACCTTATGTGTGGATGAGCTCTTTCTATGTGTGTTTGGGTGAGCTTCAAGCTGGACTGGCTGCTGAGGAGGTTAAGAGATCTGAATGCCAGCAGCTGAGGAATGGCTGCAAGCTACAGGGATGTGAATGTTCCTGGGGATACAGGAGGTGCAGGACCAGCTGCTGTACTGGGAGGGCTGTGTGTCTAAGAGCAGCTTCTGTGGGCCTCCACACTATTGGTATTTCCGTGTTGGTGCTTCACCATGGGACAGGAGGTCTCATCAGAGGGAGGTGAGCAGTGAGGTGGGGCCACCAGTTCTTTTCATATTTGTTCAAGTGCTCCATGTTTTCTGTCTGTGGTGGTCTCTGTGGCCAGTCTCATGGCTCTCTGCACCCAGGGGACAGACATGAACCAGCTGCCAGTCCAATACTGCTGGCAATAATCTATCTGATGCTGAAGCTAGACATCACTTGGGGCCCACAAGTATTCAGATGGACAGCTAGCAAGATCTAAGGTCTTAGAGAAGGTATCCTTTCTTTCATGCATGTTAAAAAAACCTCTCCCCAAAAAAGGCAAAAAGCTGAGAAAAACAGTTTGTTCTTCTATTTGATTCTGCTTCTGCATCAATCACAGAATCACCAAATGACTAAGGTTGATTGGGCCCCTGGAGGTTATCGTGTTCAACCCCCTCTGCTCAAGTAGGGCACCTAGAGTGGGCTGCTCAGTCTCTAGGTGGCTTTTGGATGTACTGTTTTTGCACAAAGAAGGAGACTCCACCACCTCATTGGGCAACCTGTGCCAATGTTCTGTCACTCCCACAGTAAAAAAAGTGCTTCCTGATGTTGAGAGGGAACCTTCCGTATTTCAGTTTGTGCCCTTTTCCTCCAGTCCTGTCGGGACAAGGTGATTGTGTTCTATTTATGCATAAAATTCTACTGCAAAATGCAATGAGATTTCAAAACACTTTATATAACCTTTTTTCTGATGCATTTTTAAATAGTAGCAGGGCTACTCAAATGGGTCACACCAGTCACTGAGGAATCTTTATCTGAATTTATCAGGGTCAAAAATGTATAATGGCATTGTCAGTCTTGCAAGAAAAATACTGCTGCCACACCTGCTGTAGAGGTGGCAAACAAGGCTTTGCTGCCCAAGCAGAACTAGAGTCAAAATGATTAAGTTTAATCACAGCACCTCAAGAAAAGGAAATGAGTAACTCTGGCCAGTGTCTGATATTGTCGAGGTCAGAGAAGCAGGTTTGAGACTTGTAACTTAAATGTTTCTATTGAATTTAGCAGGAAATAATTCTGTGCTGTTTATTTCTTTCTTATTAGTCTCCTGGTACTGTTCTTGTCTCCTTATTCTGTATTTCCTTCATGTTTCTGGTATGGCTTTTTAATTGGTCTTGCAGCTGCAAGACTTAATCAGCCCATGGTCTCAGCTAAAACAATGAAAGATAAAAAGATTCATGAACAGCTTGGCTCACACTTAATACATTTTTTTTTTTTTCTTTTTGGTTCCTTAGGGAAGTTTCAAACTATTCTGGTTTGAACAGTTTTCTTCTGTTTTTCCTACTGCTGATGTTCTTCTGCTGTGTCTGTGCCTTGCACATCACGTCCACTGTGGATAACTTCGTGAGACCATATTATTTTAAATGGGATAATCTCTTCCAGCTCTGGTCTATCCAACTTTCTTTTGGAAATATTGTCTTTCAGATGAGATTATAGCTCTCAGAACAAAGCTGGCTGGTCCTAGACCTTTCATGATTGTTTTGTAGTTTTCTGGCTGTCACATACTTATCCAACTAGTTCTTCCTTGGCGTTTTTTTTAATGATTTCTGATTAGTTGGAGTTATTTCTTTACCTATTTCTGTGCACACAGTCATACTAATTGTGAATATGAAGTCTTAGATCTGTGGCAGAAGCAGAACTTAGCTGACTCTAGTACTGTCTGTCTTAATATAGTTCAGCTAGTTTAGTGTTGGATGTTGGTACCATTTTTTGCTTCACAATTCTTATTTTAAAAATCTCTGGTACCACTAACAAGACAGCCTTACCACTTGAGTGAAAACAGGCTTTTGAACTGAGGGTGATTGACTGTATTCAATATCCTGTGCTCTTCTAAGATACAGTTTGAGACCTAGGCTCTGAGTTAAATGCATTCATTGTCTGTGGTACACTCAGTCGAAGCATTTCAGTTATAGTTTTCTCAGTCTTCTAAACACATCATACTTTTCCATGTTCTAGCAAGTTTCTATCCTGTTTGCATAGAAACTTGGGTGAAGACAACATTCTCGTCACAAGGAACAGGCTTATTATGTGACTCTAGAATTCAGATCACAAACATTTCTTTGTTTTCTTCTGTGTTTTATATATAATGGTCTCATTTACTGTGGTTTTCACCATCTTGTCTTGGAGGACGTTTTGCCTGCGTCTGAATGTATAGATTTGCCTTTTCCTTTTCATGGACTCCATAGCACAACCATCAGACACAATACAGAAGGTCCAATGAGGAAGTCCCAACACTATCTAAGCCAGGAAAAAACCTGTTTGGTTTGCAAGTTCTTTTTCTTGCTATTTATTGGTTTTCTTAGTTTCACACACTCATCCTGCCTAGAAGGGACAAATGACCTTTGATATTGTTCTTGGCACAATTACAAATATATTATCAAACAAGGTAGGTCTGAGGTGCTGACCTGAACTGAAAGACATTATGTAGTGATTTAAACACTCAGACTAAGAGCAGAGAGTTTATCACCTCAGTAAACCAGACAAAGGTAACTGATAAGTCCTGGCAGAATACAGTAAGATTAAAACGAGTCCATTTAAATATTGTTTGCAGGAAGCTGTTCCTAGTGGGATGTTTGGTTAATGGAAATGCTGTGGGGGAAAAAACCCTTTCTTGGTGACAGAAACAGCAGATTTGTGGGTTCGGAAGAGTTTAAGACAACTCAGAACTGCAAAGATGCATGTCTTAGGTGCCATTGGTATTGCAGAGAAAATACTTTAAAACTGCCAAGGAGCAGACTTCGTTTCCAGATAATTCCCTGGCAGCCTCTGAACTTCCATCTGGCTGCCAGGAAGAAAACTGCCTTTGCAGGTTCACAAGCAGTAGCTCTCTCGCAGGATGTTTTGGCATTTGTGCCGTGCATCCAACCAGGGGACTGTGAACCTATACCAGTTTCAGTGTGTCCCAAATGGTGCAGATCCCCAGGAAATATGCAGATTTATTTTGTAGATCAGTGTGAAAACACTGATCTCTTCTTGCTGCCTCTTTCAGGACAAGTTTTACATCTGCATATCTTGTGTGATAACCACCAAGTTTAGAGGCAAAGGACTTCAAGTCGGTGAGGTTGGTTCTGCAGGGCATCCCAAGGCCTTATTTGCCTTTAGGGAAATCATGACCTGGACACAACAGACCAGATTCCCATCCCAGGCAACAGCCCAACTGCAAAGATGAAGAATGTCATTTGATTTTCCTGTGTTCAGGAAACAGGTGATTGGCATGGAAAGTGGCACCCCTTCCCTTCTCCTTTTGCCGGAATCATTGATGATGCCATGTCTGAGACTGTGCAAGTCACTGAGGTGTAACACAGGCACTACCCCAGTGTGGGACTGGTCACATGGAACTGCTCTTCTACAATAGGATAATTAGAACTGATTCAGCACCTGTCACCCTGAGCCCTATCTCAGCAGCCTTTGGACTTCTGAGTAGTTTGAACTATAGAACTGTGCTCCTAACACTGCCCAGCACAGCGCCCTGGTTTGTAAACCAAATGACTGATCGTTCCCTTGGAGCAGTACCAACAGCAGCTCTATAAAGGAAATGTTTAACACTGGGTGACATGAAGCCATGAGCTTGTGTAAACTTCAAGACAGCTGATTTGGAGGCTTGCCTTTGGCTGTTTCATCTCAGTATTAAAATGTAATTGGTTCATTAGGGGAAAACTCCTAATGAACCCTCTAACTTCAAGCAAATGCCTGGCAATCAGCAAAATATTGCTGCACAGTGACATGATTTACATCTTTGACACATTATATTTCACATGAAAAGCGACATCTTCCAAGGAAAATAGCTTATTTCAGGATAATATTCTAGGTTTGCAGAAAGATTTTTGTTTTGTTGTTTCAAAATAGATTGGAAAGACATTAGGAGATTAAAACATACATAAGAGCACGGAATGGAAAGAAAAGTACTCCCTGTGGGAATGATGACTACTTTGTAGTGCCACCTGCTATTGAGAAAGCAGTTGCAAACATCATTGTGACAAATTTTTAACAGTAAACAATTCTTAGAATTATGAGGTACTACTTTTTCATTTTTGTAACAGTAAAATTACAGAACTACCAATCAAAGTTCCCTTTTCCACAGTAACTTTGTAGTGAGAAACTTGATTTAGGGAAACCCCACTATGATTCACACTGTGAATTTATTTTTTCATTATTCGGTCAGGGGTGTGGGTGGAAGTCATTAGAACATGTTACCAGAGATGCTAGAGGAAAAGGGAAATAGCTTCAAGAGTCAAATCCAAGCCCTAGGTAAGTGAGGTACGAAGCAAATCAAAAACAATGAGACAGAAAATTGTTCAAAGCTGGGAAATTCTTCTGGGGAAATATATCTCCTCTTAACACCTCTGCCTAAAGGTCTTTTTCAGTTAATGCTGAAAAGGAAAACAACTCTGGGTAGACCTCTGGCAGTGCTTACATTCCTGTGCAGACCTAGTGAACGAGGAATGGTCAGTAGAGAACCTAGAAAAGGGACGTTTTGAGGTCTCTTGTCTCAACACAAGGAACAAGGGTGCAATTTTGCTGAGGAAGAAGTGTGCTAATACAGAGAGACACAAACCTGTACTGCATGGGTGTACACTGGAAAAACCCTCGAAAGCACTGGCTTAACAACTGTGCCACTTCCTCTTCCTTAGCAGTGGTTTAGCAGATGGGTACCAGACCTAGCAGAGTGATTCAGGGTGAGAGAGGCACTGATGCTTTTGGTCCAGACAAGAGCTGCTGCCTCTGAGGAACTGTTGGAGGTAGGTAAATGTAAAGTTTACCTCTCTCCTTTCCTTACATGGAGATTTTTTAAGCAGCTCTGGAACACCTCTGCTATGAAGACAGGCTGAGAGAGCTGGGAAGAGAAGGCTTCAGGGACACACCACGATGGGCTTCCAGTACTTAAAAGGGACTTATAAGACAGATAGGGTCTTTTTACGAGGGCAGATAGTGATAGGACAAGGGTAAATGGTTTCAAATTAAAATACAAGAGATTTAGATTAAGTCTTGGGAAGAGGTTCTTTACTTGGAGGTTAGTGAGGCACCGGAACAGTTGCTAGAAAAGTTGTGGATGTCCCATCCCTGGAAGTGTTCAAGACTAGGTTGGATGAGGCTTTGAGCAACCTGGTCTAGTGGAAGGTGTCCCTACCCACGGTAAATGGGTTGGAACAAGATGACCTTTAAGGTTTCCTCCAATCCAAGCCACTCTATGATTCTAAATTTCTATGATTTTAAGCAAACTCCAGGCAGGGACAGTGTGTTTGGAATTGTCCAGATCTAGTACCCTGATGGATCTGAGGCTGCTGCAGCTCCCTGACACCAGGTCCAGCAGTGAGGTTGTGCTTGTGTCCCAATAGGTACATGCACATATACGTGTGTGCCCAATGGACTTGCATGCACCCTGACATCTCTCCAGTCACAGCACCACTGACACAGGGATCTCTAGCCCCTGGCCCCACCCCAGAGGCTCTCACTGAGATCCCCCAGACAGGATAGAGCTACTCACATAGGAAAATAACTAGAAATGGGGTTTAGTGAGAGGCCAGGACAGTGCCAGTCAGATGCAGGTGTAACACAATGGTCCTGCAAGAATAATGAGGAACTGTGCAGACACCAGTTGGCACTCAGTAACAATTCTCATGAGACCTGCTCCTGTGAGGCGTTTTGACATATTCATGTCTCATTCTGTTGGGATTTGAGCCTTTGACTGGAGGCAAGTGCTTGAGAAGGAGAAGGTGGTGTTGTGCTATCTGTCACACCATGGGAAAGCAGATGACCGAAACTTGTCCTTCCCTTGAGTGTGGGTTCAAGGCAGTTGTGCCAAAGGACATGCAGTAGGAAGTCAATGCAGATGGTGAAACGAGACACAACTTTGCAGCCCAACACCATGGAAATTCCCAAGACAGGGGGAAGCCGCTGCTTCTGCTTCCTCATCCTGATGCTGCTTAAGGTTTTTCACTTGATGACTCTTCAAATGCACAAAGAGTTCCCCCAGCTAACTATGGATCCAGGACCTTCTAGTCCTTCCACTGGCTGCTTTGGAAAGTATTTTATTTATAGTTCCATTAAAAAGAGCCAGATGTCCTCTCTGGCCCTCTGTCCAACTCAGTATCCTCTTGATCACATTAAAATTTGGCCATAGACCCTTCACAGAAATCCACAAGGCAGAAGAAACTCTTTGTGAAAGCCACAGCACATGACTTCCTTATGTTCCTGTCTCAGCCACCGGACGCATCTGATTAATGTGTTTCTCTTCTTTGCGTGTATGTGTTTAAACATGTCTATGATGCCTTCAGCAAATAAAAGAGGAAAAAAAAGACAGAAGAAATAAGAAGTTAACTACTTCTTAAGAAAAAAAAAAAGAAATGAAGGTATTGAATCAGGAACTATATAAACCATCCTAAAGAAACACAAGAAGGAGAAAAATTTGCAGGGAAATGACAGTAGTTTAGAAACAGAGTTAGAGAAGTTAAGCAGCATTTCATGAATCCCAGAATCCTTTGAGTGGTAGCCAAGTTTTTGGAGAAGTATCCAGCACACAAAATTCTTTTTGTACATGTCTGAATCAAGATGGATTAAGAATAACCAATAATTAAGTCTCCTTGGACTATGAACTGTGAAGTTGAATTTCTTTATTCTACGACAGCTGTACCCTTTGAGGAATTTTTTTCCTAGCTATTTCAAATCACAGTTTCTGCTTTTGAAGTGTCCTGTCAATCAATCAATCACTTCAGGCAAGCTATGCAACTTGGATTGGAAGGTGTAAGGTAATTTACTTTTCCCAGGAATGACGTTACCTCTGCTGAACCTAGATATAGTTAGGGGTGCTATACTACAGTGAGTGTAGAATCTCGTGCTGAGGACGTTATTTTTCACGATATTTGGGAAAGTGAAGAATTTCCGAGCATAATTAAAATAATGGTATTTATTTGTGTTTCTCCCTCTCACACTAACACTCACTGTTCCTCTTTTAAGGTTTACAAGAAGGGTCTTTACCTCCAATAAGGATGGAAACATCAAAAACATTCTGAAAGATGTCCAGCCTGTACCTGACAGCCTGCAGAGTTAGCAAACACACATCCCCTTCAGGCCAATTACTCTGATGCTTGCAATTAGAAATGTTTCCCTCAGTTTAGGAGTCTACACTGTCCAGGATATTTAAACTTCTCTTATCACTGTTAGGGACCCAGCCAATACAGTCAGTGTAGTATTGAGTGCAGCTCAGCTCATCTAGAAGTCTGTGTCATGTGGTCAGTTGAATCACTCTCTAGAATTCATTGTACAAAATGGGAACTTGGAGACTTAAATAACTTACAGACATCTACACAACAAAACACTTAGAGCAGATTCCACCTCATTACTCATTTGCCTGTACTTGAGACACCCACCCAGGCCTGGCTGCCATGACACAAGAACTATGGAGACCTGCATCCTTCCAGGGCAGCAGGAGATCAGGTGTGACTCCCTAGAAAATTCCAAATAACACTAATGCTCAGTCATTTGAATCCCAAACCTCATGTCTAAACTTAATCACTGTTGTTTAAGACCTCTCTAGAGTCTTGGAGACTCGACACCACTAAATTTTTATTAAAAACTTTCTTATATTTACCAACTTTTATCATGGCTCCTCTCACTCTTCCTTCCATGAAACAATGAACACAGAGTAAAAAATTGTTACTTTAATCTTCCTTTTCCACATTAATGAAAATTCCTGTTGTATTTTATGGAGTCTTTTCCTCCCAGAGCTCATCTTTCTCTGGTTGATTCCAAACACACTATGGCAGCTGAGACCTTATCCATGCTGGCAAGAGTAGAAATGTTGCCTACCATACATATGGGAACCTAGATTACACATTCCAGTAGCATGACCAAATTTGTTAGTATCGGTTTAAAAATGCTGAATCATTTTAGCACTCATTTCTGCTAACATCATAAGATTGTTTTAGATAGAACTGTTAGATAACTGATAACAGTCCTCCTGGAGTTATGCTGCTGGTTATTCCTAAAAAAGATCGGTTCTTTGCACTGTCATTGGTATTTTGCTATTACATATTGCAACATAATGCTATATAGTCTGTTTAAGATTAAATCATATGTATCACATATAACATAATTTGATTAATTATCAAGCAAAAGATTATGTTGCTCTTACATGTTGTTTCTTATTATTTCTCCAGTTTGTCAAAATCTTGTGCCATAAATGGTCTAAATTCATGATTCAAAAAAACCCATATTAAATGTAGTTCCACATTTTACCTGAAAAACATTTCCTTATTTGTTAAGCATGTTATAAAATTGCCCAAACCAGAAGGCTCGTGCAAAATGAGGGTAGTGATATTAGTTAAACACCTTGCGTCACTACCTGATGATGAAACTGCTATGCATCATTTTTACTAATCAGAGGATATTATACAGCATGAGTCAGGCTGTCACTGATTTACTATCAGCTATATAAACACAGTTGAGAAGTGTGCTCAGTAGCTCAAGAGTGAAACTCAGACAGGCAACCTCAGATGAGAATGAAGACCTTTGCAATTCTCCTCTCACTGTATGTGGCCGTCTCCTCTGCATTTCCTGTGGATTCAGAAGCAGAAGATGAAGGAAAAACCCTACAGCTTGTAGAGGTAAGTATTTTTTTCAGCGCATATCTAAGGGAAACCTAAGGAAGTCTGAGAGATAAGTATAATTGCAATTCACAGAATATGGCTGAAAACTTAAGATGTACCATTCTGCAGAGGTTTCAGGAGAAAGCTTTTCCTATCAATCTAGAAAAACTTAAGATGTACCATTCTGCAGAGGTTTCAGGAGAAAGCTTTTCCTATCAATCTAGAAAATGTGTGAAAATTATGTGGAACTTATTTACCCAGAAGTCGTCTGAATATTGTACACTTCACTTTTGTTGTTGTCAGTAAAGTAATTACAAAACTGAGGCATGAGTTCTAGCAGCAACAGTCAAACTCAGCAGCAATTTACATTTCAGAAGTGCTTTGAAACTTGCGATATGGCTGGTCTTAATGACACAAGGAAGGAAATTTGCTTGAAGCAGGCATGTTTTTCCATGTTTTGGCTGAATAGATCTTTCATAGACTATTTTGGAAAAAGGGAACTCACATAGACACAACATAATTTGTTGTAGACAAAATTGTTGAAATTTAGTAGGAAGGCCTGAGTTTCTAGTATCATATTCTGTAGCTAAAAATAAAAGGCATGATTCCCCAAGTCTGACTCTCTAGCAGCAGTGACCTGCTTCGGTGGGAGTCCTGGCTGTGTGGAGTCCCATTGCTAGCCTCAATTTCCTTGGATGAGACCAGTTATAAGCTTCCTTTTAAGCTTTGCTGTTAGAGTAATTGAGCACAGTGAATAATGTAGAATTAATTATTAATAGTAGATATCAGATTTTCAAGACATTTCTTGGTATATTTCATCAGTGAAACAACAAAGTCAGAAAACTATAGGAAAACTGTACTGAAGAAAAGAGGTTGTTGTTGGTCCTGGTAAACACAGGGCGTGTCGATACAGGAATAGTTAAAGATTACTTAGAAAATTTAAGTGTGACCAAAGACAGTACTGATAAGTCACAATGCTCTTTTTTTTTTTTAACTCTGATTCAGAGTTATCTACAGAATTTCTATGACCTTCAAAAGGATCGCCATCCCCATTTAAGAAGCCATGGTGAAAACCCCCTTACTGCAAAGCTCAAGGAAATGCAGTCATTCTTTGGACTACAAGTGACTGGAAAACCTGATCTTGACACATTGGAGGTGATGAAAAAACCCAGATGTGGTGTACCTGATGTAGAGCAATATGTGTTCACACCAGGGAATCCCAAATGGAAAAGAAATAATCTGACATACAGGTAATCTTTCCTAATCTGGTTCAAAAAGATATAAATCTAGCACACCAACATTGGGATGGGGGGTCTGAAGGATTTCTATTATGCAATATGTGGACATATGGAGTGATTTAGTGATTTCTGGAAGAAGACAGATGCTTTAGAAGGCAGTATCTAAAACAAAGCGTTTATTAATTTTCATTCATGAAAGATACATCTAAGATTTTTGACTTCTTCACAAGTAATTATATTTCAGCTAAAATGCTGAAATTTCAACTATTTTCTAAACAATATATTATGTGTTGGGTTTTCTTTGAAGGATTTTGAATTACACCCCAAAGATGAGACGAGCTGATGTAGATGAAGCAGTCAGAAAAGCTCTCAGTGTCTGGAGCAACGTGACACCACTGACATTCCAAAAGGTTGAGGACAAAGAAGCAGATATAATGATCTCTTTTGCTTATAGAGGTAACAATGATAATGTGGGATATTAAATACCCATCTGAAGTCATAGAAATAATTTAAGATTTTAGCTGATTTTTTACCTCTTCATTTTAGACCATGGCGACAATTCTCCTTTTGACGGTCCCAATGGGCAGCTGGCTCATGCATTCCAGCCTGGTGAAGGTATTGGTGGAGATGTGCATATGGATGAGGAGGAAGCTTGGACAAAAGATGGAAGAGGTAAGCATTTTGTAGGTGAATCTATATAGTTTTAACCTCATACAGTCTTATCTCATGTGATGCTTACTTCACTGGATGCTTACTATTTCATGAGCCTTCCTACAGGCAGAAAAGTGAGCAAAAGGGACAGAGCTTTTTATTTATAATTGCTTGCCCTTTTTTTGTTGTTTTTTTACTGCCACTTTTAGGCATGGACTTGCAGAAAATAGATTTTTTTAGATCATAGTGGCATTTATAATGCCATACAAATATTTAGGTCATAAGAGTTTATAATGATTTTAACATCAGCATTTTAAAATACTTTTTTGTTCAGAGGAAAGCTAAAACTTGGATGCAAGAAAATCAGTTGGTAGACTTCTGAAAGCAAATTCTTTCTTTTTCTTAACCTAGCACTTCAAAGTTTGGTGCTAGCTAGGGTGTTCCAAGTATCACCGAAATTGTAATCTCATTGTTTGTTTTGAAGTTCTTTTTCTGTTGGATTATTGCTAACAATCCCTCAGCATGGACATGATCCTTGATCTGAGCGGTTTATGTGATAGCAGGGGAAACAGCTTGTGTTTAAGACACAAGGACACTAGAGAAATGACAATGAGACCACAATTAAGGCCAGACATTCTTTATGTACTCTTACAGCTCTTCTGTTGTAATGGTTTTGGGTTGTTACGATTATAGAATTACTTACAGTCTCTCTTGTACCTTTAGTGTATTTTAGCATCAGTGTTTCCCATTTAGTGAACTGTGCCAAGTATTGAAACAGATTTTATCTTTTCTAATATGGTTTTTATCCTACAGGCTACAATTTGTTCATTGTTCTTGCCCATGAGCTTGGCCATTCACTGGGTCTGTCTCATTCAAATGATCCTGGAGCACTGATGTATCCAACTTACTCCTACACCAACCCAAATGAATTCCTTCTTCCTCAGGATGATATCGATGGAATTCAGGCCATCTATGGTAAGAAATAATATATTTATTTAATATATCTATTTGGGAGGCTGGTAAATGGTAAGAAAATATGTATTAATTTAATATTTCTACTTGGGAATCTGGTAAATGGCAAAACAACAGTATTTAACATTCTACCAAAATGAGAAGTTTAACAGTTTCTAAAAAATAGATAACAAAAGAGAGAAAAATCCTGGAAGCAAACTCCAGCTGAATTCCAGTTCCACAAAAATCTCATTTTAGAAAAGATGAACACAGCTGGCTTTATCAACATTAAAATTCTGCATTTAATGACAGGTTCTTACTTTAAAATTATATCATTTTTCATTCTCTATAAAAAGTGTTTTCTGGGTCCTCAGAGACCTTCTGAACACTTTCCTTATATTTCTCTATACTAAATCATAAATATTCATCCTACAGGACAGTCTAACACTGCTGTGCAGCCAACAGGACCCGTAACTCCAGAAGCTTGTGACCCAAATTTGACATTTGATGCTATTACTACCCTACGAGGAGAAATATTCTTCTTCAAGGGCAGGTAACAACAATAAGCATATATATAGTTTCTTTAAAATATTCAGTAGTTTAAAAAAATCCATGAGGGAAAACTGTCCTTTTGGAATGTAATACAAAGAGAAGCACTAGAAAACCACCACGTATTTACAGAAGTGAGCTCTCAAATCATTAACCCAAAGAGCCCTATTTGATAAAATTAGGGAAGGTGACATGGACTTACAGGTTGTTTTCCAACTGTTCTATCACTGCAGCCAGCACCGTGACAGACTTATCTCTGAACTCAGTTCAACTGAACAGAAAAGCAAGAGCACTCACGTATCCCTTAGCAATGTGTCCATGGGTCCCACACTCATCCTCAGTACAGGAGCAGGGGCAGAACGGAAAGCATTGCTAGGAAGAAGGATCTCTGAGCCTTGTTGCTCTACAGAGAAATAGAAGGTCTTATCTTCAATTTGCCTGATTTTTAGCATGTAACTGAGGTGCTAAAGTTACAAATGTCTTTGCTCTAGATTTCTTTTACATGTAGTGGACAGGGGTATTCACATCCAAGTACCCATCTCCCCGCTGTTGTACTCCAGGAGCTATAATAATTTTTTTGAAGTTTTCATTGGAGTGGAATTATTTTATGACATAAATTTTGTTTAAAACAGATACATGCTGCGCAAGCATCCTGCAAGGACAGAGACAGAGCTCAACTTTATCTCACTGTTCTGGCCAAGGTTACCATCAGGAATTCAAGCTGCTTACGAAAACATTGAGAGGGATGAAATTTTAATATTTAAAGGTAATTGAACCAGAAGTTCTCCACTTTTTCTGACCTGTTACTTCCTGCTTCTTAAAAAACAATGCAGTTACAGAAGTTAAAGTGTTTTTTAAGGAAGTAGAACAGATAATCTTACAATTCTGAAAATAATTAAACCAGAGGATCATCTTGCTGTAATGGATCTTCAGAGGTCATAATCTAGAAAACTTGAACCTCTGTTACAGTTAATGCCCTGATAAAACAAGTCATGAAAACAGCTACCCTTCTTCAGGTCTAATTCTCTTCAGGTAACAGCACTTCACTTCATGTAGAAGGATTTTTATTGAATTCAATTGACAAATACAGGCATTTTTATGCTACAGTTACTGATACGCTTGTTAGTTTTTGCTATGTTTTGAAAAAAAAATGCAAAAATACATTGGTGGAAAATTGTACTTTGAGAGGAAAATTGTTCACTGACCTAACAATCAGTCCTTTTTAAAGGTCTCAAATTCTCTTTAAATATCTCAAATAAATTCATTATACACATACTATCATACATGACCTATTGCCGTATATAAATATGTACATTGCATCTAAAATTACCAAAGCATTTTGACTAGACATGTGCTTTTTTAATAATTTAATTTGATGCACATTGCCTAGTTTTCAAAATATTATACGGTTCTATGATCAAATAGCATATTACAGGAATTTAATAAATTCAACATCCCAATCCAAGGCCAAAGGTTTAACTCATCAACTTGCAGCACTCCCCAAGTTGTTATCCAGAGAAATACCTTGTATTTATTTTTTAAAATTCTGGGAAAAGTTCTATTCAATACACCTTATAATTCTAATGTTTTATTCTTAAAACAAAAGCCATTTCCCCCTGTCTTCATGATGTAGTCCCAGTGTAAGAATTAGTAACATTTTCTAAAGTAGTAAACTGAAAGGAATAATACTGACATCTAGACACATTGTCTTCTACACATCTGAAACACAAGTAAATGCTGTTTATAAGCAGCAAAAACAAATGAAATTTGCTTGTATTTTCCAGAGGATAAATATTGGGTTGTCAGGGGATATGACGTTGTACCTGGCTATCCCCAACCCATCTATCGCTTGGGGTTCCCGAAGACTGTCAAAAGAGTTAATGCAGCTTACAATGATGAAACTACAGGGAAAACATACTTCTTTGTAGCTGACAGATACTGGAGGTAAGATTTAACGTTCATTTACCAGAAGGCATGTTTTCATTTCCCTGGAGACTGATGTATTACTATACAGTTTGAGCAGAATAGTATTTAAACCAGGTATATTCCAGAAATTTAAATGTGTTTCTTTGGAGTTAAAAAAAATTAAGCATTTGCTAGAAAATGTCACCTTTTCATCAGGATCTTTTTTTCCCGAACATTAGATTCCTGTAGCAGGAATATAAGTACTTTCATCTGAATGAAACAGCTACCCAATAAAAAAGAGTGGGTTTTTAGTTGATTACTCACTTTTTCTCCACAACAGTGGTGCTTTTTTGTGTGACGTTGTGATAGTGTCTACTTTTAATTCACTTTTCAAACAAAATGTGCCATCAGTGCCAAGTGTTGTAATTGAATTCCTCTAGGAAGTAACTATAAATATTCTCCAATTTTAAAGTTGCTCGTATTTCTAATTGAAGCTCATGACAAATTTCAGAGAGCAATTTTCTTTGAGAAGTCCATCATTGACACTAACTCAGGTATGGTTCAGGACTGTGTTACTGTCTTCTTCTCTGAAGTTTTTTGTTTTGTTTTTATGTTGAACTGGATGTTCTGTCCCTTGAAATAGAAATTCATTTTATGTACAAGTGATGGCCAAGGCTCTGCTAGTCCAGAAATACATTATTAATTTCTGAGCTCTGTTTCCAGGGTCCCTGGGAATATTGTGATGAATTTTACCATAGGTAGGATTTTAAAATCTCAGGGAAATCTCTCAGAGAAACTTAACAATAAGAAGCAAAAAGCTGCTTTAGTTAATCTCTGTGAGATTTCTTAGTAACAGTAGAGTTGCATGTAAGAATCTGCTTTTGACTTTCAAAATATTATCCACTTTCTCACAAATTGTAACGACATTTCATCTTCTAAGATATGATGAAAAGAAAAAATCCATGGATCATGGGTATCCCAGGAAAATAGTCTCCTACTTTGGAAATATTGGCAGAGTTGATGCTGCTTTCCAGAAAGATGGTGAGTGAAACATACCTTTAATTTGTGTTTATGTGAATATTTGGGCTTCTATAGATAGAATATTTTTTTTCTAAAAGCCGTTATTAACCTTAATGAAAAGGAAATGAAAAATATCAGGTATACATGGACTGTCTATAATGGGGATTTTTTTTTCCAAAACACTGAAAAAAGTCACCTATGAAATATAATTGGATTTAATTTTACTTCTAGGCTATGTGTATTTCTTCCATGGAACAACTCAGTCCCAGTTTGATCCTCGTGCCAAACGGATTGTTAGACGAATGAAGAGCACCAGCTGGTTTAATTGTTAATTGCAATGTTTTTCCATATGCCCACTGTATGTTTTTATGTGCTGCATTTTTCAGCATTTCATGATTCTCAGGTCAGAATGGATTTCTGTTCAAATTCCATGGCAGTATAATCTTAATAATTATTTATTTTAAACCAAATAATTTTATATAATTTATCACAACTTCTCCTGTTACGGTCAAGTTTCCTAATAAATTATGTTTCTCATATAATTATGTTCTTGATGTCTTTTTTGCCCTGGTGCTCAAGAGCCAAGTCTAGCTTTCGAACACTAAAAATGTATTCTGGCAGGAAATGTCAGGTTTTGTCACAAAGACAGGGAAAGAAGCATACACCTGTCTCCGAAGCCCCCACCCCACATAAACCCTGGTGAAAATCTGATGGTTAATTAGTTGGGGCTCACTATCATCAGTGTACAGATCTACTTCCACTTTCTATTCCTCTTTCCCTGACTTCCGCTCTTAGACTGCTCTCCAGCATGTACGTCTTTACAACTGTGGGCAGAGGACAGGGAGGTGGGGGGAGAAGGAATATTCTCATGTTTTTGGGTTTAGGAACTGGTTTCAAGCCCAGAAATGCAGAAATGTAGATTAGAAAGGATGCCTGAGATGAGAAACAAGTCACTTGCTCTCAGAGGTAGCCACATCATGTAACAAAAAAATGAACCTCTTTAATCAAGGCTCTTCCAAGTGCTTACTACTCCAGTAGTTACTAAATCCCTCCCTATTCCAGTGGGTTAAAGAATCAAGAAGTTTACTTAAAAAATGAAAATTATTGGCCAAAAATACTTCTGATACAAAAATTCTTTGAAAAGATAGCTTGATTTCCTCCTTAACTATGTTTTGCAAATGCCCTCAACTAAAATGTTGTTTGAAGGGTTGTTCACTTTCACTTTATTCTTTGTAGCTCAGCTGATAACCTTTGAAGTCATATGAACAGAAAAAAAATATTATCTTTTACAACATCTGTATTATTCAACATGCTCCTATATTTTGAGAAAATAATGTGTAATCTCATAAAAACTTAACTGTTTCATTTTTTTCATTACTTATCTCTCTCTATTAGAAGGCTGTTAAATTTTATCCTTCATAAGTAAAGAACAGATTTGGTAGTTCTCTGTATTAAATTCAGGAGTAGAGATTAGTCTAAATACTATTCAAAGATAAGAAATTGTATAATTGATAATAACTTGATCATATACTTCATAAAATCTAAGAAAATATTACAAAATAATGAAAATAAATTGCAGCAAGTCAAAGGTTTTAATTAAGAAGTTAATTTATGCGAATCCTGTTCTCATAAGCTGTTATAGGTACTAGTTCTTTAATATCAAACCTCAGTAGCAATGCTATCGAATCCTATTTTCTTGTCTAAGCCATTGTTATTGAATGACAATTAAACCAAAAATTGTTTTAGAAGTATATAAATCTAAATTGATTGTGTTGGGGATTTTTTAGCAGAGATGATTTATGAATATAATACAAGATTTGCAAGCAAAGATAGTATTTATTACTAGAACAATCTGTATTAAAAAAACCCAAAAACTGAGGGCATACGTTCCCTGCACATATAAAGTAGAAGCGCAGGATCTCAAGGCAATGCCAAAAGAGCTTCTCAGATTTAGGGCAGAATGCTAGTCCCTCTCCAGAAGCAAATAGTAGTGGGTAGAGAAAATGTGGGGCAGAGAAAATGTTAAATAGGAGATGAGGGGTAAGGAGGTGGTTATGTTTTAGAGGAAAGAGGTAATTATGAACCATGGAAGATGAAGAAGTTAAAAATAGGATGATGTTTCTTATGCAATATTTTTAGTCCATGCCTTTTGGCATCCCGTGAAGTTGCAATTTTTAATTGCCAGACACAGTTTTGAAATTCACTTTGTGGATTTCCCACAAGCAGGAAGACGAGAGCTCAAAATGAAGTGAGTTCTTTGTGAGAAATCTGCCCCGTGTTTATGTGAGAGAACATTTCCTCTGCCTGCGTAAGCGTAGCGATTGCTCCATCCCAGCCACACCATGGAGAGGAGGGCACTTCTGCTGCTGGCAGCTCTTGTCTTCCTTTAGGCACAAAGCAGTCTTTCAGTAATTAGGAATCGGAGTGTTGTTTCCAGCTCAGTCCATACAATCACCTGCAATTTTCTTACTCCCTTTTAACAAGTTTACCTCTATTTGCTAGTTATTGTACTATGTTAAAGTACTGTACCCCTCCCCAGGGTCTTGCTACAGGTTTGATGCGTAGTTGTAGTCCAATATCATTACTAAGACAGATTTGCCCAGCCAGGAATTTAATTCCCTAAACATGATTAATGCATCTGAGGTACTGAAGGGTCTCCAAGTAACCCATGCAGGTATAAAACAGGACTCCTGGGAGCCCATCACTTCCCAAAGGCCCACAGAGACTACACTGTTTCTAGGGATCTATGTTGGGGTGGTTGAATCCTACCCTCACACCCTGCAGTCTGCTAGAAGTTTGGGTCAAAGGGTCAAAGATAGTATCTGAACCATTCACCTGTGCCCCATGTTTTTCACTCAAGCTGAGTAACAATGCAATTTTATTGGCTGTGTGGTAGGATTGAGCCTGAAGAGTAGTGGCTCGACTCATCTTCCTGAGCAGTTCTCTAGTACCATTAAGGTTCCTTAGGGTTTCCAGCTGGCTTCCAACTACTAGCCTAGAAGCCACATGTCCCCTCTAGGTTCTGGATCACAGCCAACAGTGTGAAAGATCTGTCTTATGTTTTTAAATGGACATATTTGTTCGTTGCAAGGGTTTTAAAGCTAGAAGGAATGACTATGGTGCTACAGTCTGATTATATTCATGCATGTGTCACAAAAGACAAACGCCTGTTCAGTAGCTTTTGCACCAAACATTTTCCAATGGCGCTAGAATACATTCTTGGAAAACATGTTTTGGCTGATACGAACTTAATTTTACAGAAACACCAAGAACTGTGGGCAGATTTGATATGAACTGGGAGAAGTGGTTATCCTGCTTCCCACTGTGGCTGGCTATCAGATCCCCACAGCTATCTGCCATGTAGCCGGAAATGATACAGAGAATGAGAGCAGCTAGGTTAAGATCAGCTGCATCTAACTTCCTGCATTTATTAGTTAAGCTTTCTTCTACAGAAAACAGAAAAAACACACTTTGTTCAATCTAGAGAAGTTTGAACCACTGATTTAGACTGTATTTCTAGTTTCAGCAAATATTAGTGTTTGCTAAAAAGACATTTGAGTGACAAATAAGGGAGATCTACATCACCCAAAGCACTACCAGGGTTTTGCAACCTGGCCACCTACATGACATAGCAGCCAGTTCCCACTGCCCATGGGAGAGAGACCTGAAAAAGTGTTTTCACAAGTGATGTTTCACAAACTTGTCTATAGCTGGCCTTGAGGTCTGGGAAAAGAAGAAGCTGTATGAGCAGCTTCTGTTTACGATTTCCTAATGCTTATCTTTGACATTCATTGGAGTTGGTGGATGTTAAACTACCCATGACTTCTTTTCTCCTCTTAAAAGACAGCAGTAATGTGACCTCTGTTTTAACCCAGAAAGTTCACTGCCTATCCTCATCACATCAGTAGTACCAGGTGATGTTAATCAGAGCATCCCAGGAACCAGAAATAGTGCTGGGATGTGGTCATGATCTTAACACAATACCAGCAGGGACTCAACATTCCTAATTGTTCACAACACGGGTGTCTGTTAGCTAGCTGTCTAAGCATGCATTATATCAACAAAAATCTAATCAAAATGGCCAAATACATACAGAACTGAATGGGGCCCATATAATTAATGGTAATAAAAATGAATCAAGGGAAGAGTTCAAATTTTTTTTAATAGTAGCTCAGAAATGTCATTAACGAGTTTAACAGTGAGGCTATTGGGATGAAAAAATTCGTCATTAATGCCTCCAGCTGGAGAAAATGTGGCTGCAAGTGACAGCAAAAAAGCCAAAAACACGGAAGCAAGTATTTCCTGAAAAAAGCCACAGTCCAACATAAAGGCATTTCTTTCAACTGTTTTGTAAAAGTTGATTACATGCTGTCAGAGCTTCTCTGAGGTGCCAAACACCTTCATCTCCCTTTGCTGCCAGTGGAAGAGGAAGGTGCCTGGCTGGAAAAGGGTGAAATCCCATAATTTGTCACAGCCAGTGTGACTCTTGAAACTTCCCTTGTTCTGAATTACTTAAGACAGGAAATAATCATATCCCCTGCGGCTAATGTGGTTAAACTGAAAAAACTCTTTAGTGATGAAATCGCAGATAGAAAGATAGATAGATAGATAGATAGATAGATAGATAGATAAGTGCAGACAGATACAAGATTATTCACATTCTTTAGGCTCAATTTATGAGGTAAAATCATTCTCGTTTATGTATATTTTGGATTCCACCAGAATAATTTAAAAAAACCACACCATTTCAAAGAGTTGCCAGGAATAAGTGGGTAGAGAACTGGCATTTTCATCCATTTTCCAAAACATTCAGTCTCACTTTATGAATAAATTTGAAAAGAAAAAACTCTGCTTACAGTAATTTCTCCCAAAGTTTGTTTTGTTTTGTTTTTTATGGGATTCATATCTCATGCACAATTCCCATTTTCTAGGCTGAGAATGGTTAAGAGTACTTCTACATTTGGTGGTACCATTTCACACTATGTTGGAACAACTTACAAGGTTTTGCATTTGTCCACCATTTAATCTGGCATGAAATTGCACAGGTTTGTCAAATTCAGTGTAAAATAACTAAAAATGAGTGCCAGTTTTGAAATGGTAGCCAAGCAGTTTAGACATATTCAAATCCCAACTGACTTCAGATGACTGTGAAATCGGATGGGTTCAATTAAGTTTTATTGTTTCAGTCTGCACAGTGTTATAGCTCGTGTAGAGGGAATCAGAGCATGATGAGCTCTGAGTCAGTCTACAGCTGACTCTCCAAAGCACCCCATAACCACACAAACTGGGACGTGAGAAAGGAGGCACACAGAGCAGAAAGCAGACTGCTCTCCTACCTGGACTGGGATGAGAGTAAAAATGATGGCTCTTTCACTTTGGCTTTTAACATGTGCAGCTGTTTCTGGCACTCTTCCCATCCACCCAGAGAAAGACAATGAAGAAGATGCAAAGCTTATACAGGTAACTGCATTGCCCATATCTGAGATCTATTGAGCCCTCTATTTTGAGACCTAATCTGTGTATTCCAGCTGTACAGCAGTTGCTGCCTTTCTGAGACAATGCTATTGCATAGAACTCTGTTGCCTGAACTTTACTAAAGTAGGATAAATCTGTACAAACTGGAAATGTCAAGTAAATAAGAATCAGGACAATATTGTCTGTTTCTGTTTAGCTATGATCCTTGGGAAAACATCTGTTGTCCTCAAAAATCACAGGCAGGAGGTTTTGTCAGCAACCTGCACAAACAACATCAGTCCTAAGGTATTTGTTTAAGAAACAGATCAAAATGTGAAATGTGTTTGCTTTTTTTTTTCTACTAGAGTTATTTGAATAAATTCTATGCTGTTGAGCCAGATCCAAATCAACTTGGATGGAAAATAAATGCTGAATCCACAGCTGAAAAACTTCAGAAAATGCAACAATTCTTTGGTTTGAAAGTGACTGGAAAACCAGACAATGAGACATTGGAAATTATGAAGAAACCCAGGTGTGGAGTTCCCGATGTGGGTCTCTATGGCTTCACTCTGCCTGGATGGAAAAAAACCAAACTGACATACAGGTAGTATTGCAGTAATTACTTTTTGAGCTCAAATTTTAGGTTTGCGGGTATCCACATTTGTTATATTTAAATATATCTTCTATGGCAATTGTTTCCTGTTGGGAATACAAGAATGTTTCTTTCTCCACAGCTGTTAGCTATGCATGCTCCTGAGAGGAATTTCTGACCAAGCTGGGTATTTTGCACTTACTGGTTTAACCATATTATTGTGCCTGTCATGTATCACTCCTGACAAATATTCTGTAAGCCAAACAGAAACATCAATTGCCCCCTGTACAAGCCTCATTGTCTTTAAAATTTGCTGAGACAACAGTGTAGTAGTCATAGAAACCTGAGGAGATAACTTTCCTTATGGTCAAGTGACAACTTCCTGTCTAAGGGTCATTTTAAGAAGAAACTAACAATGTGTGCACAACTATTATTATGAAAAAGACATCATGGACAGTTATCACATACCTCAAACTCACTCAGCCCAAGATGAATCTTGGAAACTATTTGTTTACAGGTTAAATTGCTTCTTACACTTTTCTGTTCATCATCCTAACCATATTAGGAATTTTTTTTTTTTTCTGAAAATACTAAGTATTATACTTGCATTCTCATGACTGCAGAATTGTGAACTACACACCAGATATGAGCAAGGAGGATGTGGATAAAGCAACTGAGAAGGCATTTAAAGTGTGGAGTGCTGTCACCCCACTGATTTTCACTCGCATTCGGAAGGGAATAGCAGATATAATGATTGCTTTTGGGACCAAAGGTAATATGTTGACTGCATTCAATGGTCAAATTAATTACTAGATTTTTCAATAGTCATAACCTAAGCTCAGTGTTGTTTCAATTCCATATTATTTAGCTCATGGACATTGCCCTCGCTATTTTGATGGCCCCCTTGGAGTCCTTGCTCATGCCTTTCCACCTGGCAATGCTTTAGGTGGTGACGTACACTTTGATGAGGATGAAGACTGGACCACAGGCTCAGCTGGTAGGTTCAAAAAAGGTTTCTAAAGTGTTATGCAGATGAATAATCTCCTTTCTGATTTTATTTAAGTGAAGGAAGAGACTGAGATGAAACACAGCATTAACCATTAGAGCTGTTTGAGGATATTACAGGCCATCCTCCAGCTGGGATACTTACAATGGCATAGACATAAACTCACCCTCACCTACTCTAGTTCTTATTTAACACTGATAAAAATACCAACAGGATAATCCTTTTCAGGTAGGAATGCCACAGACACAGACACTCTTACCTGGGGGCTGGTGGTGGCCCATGTCCACCGGAGTTTCACAACCCTTGATAAAATCTTTCTCTTTTCCCCTCCTGCTGCACACCAGACCTGGCACTATTGTGACCCGTGTTTTGCAGCAGCCCTCAGAGGACATCCCCACCACCTAAAAACCAATACAGCCACCAGCGATAATGAAGAGTCTTCACCAAAAATTCCTGGGTAGGTTCAACAATATGCCGCAGAGAGGGGAACACCAAGTGCCCAACAAACTATCTGGTTCTCTCAGCCTCCAGGCTGGCCATACAGCATACACTGCCTTTGACAGGTCCACCAATACACAGACACATTACTCTCTTGCACTTTATTTTTCTCATCCAGATTTTGAGATGGAAAGCTGCAACAGAAAAATCAAGGTCAGGAAGAGCAAGGAGATAAAGAATAGGAAAGTGCTGTAAAACCACTGCACAAGGAGGAGAGTGTGGGTTTATCGTGGTGGGGGGAAAAAAAAAGGGATGAGGGATGGACATGTGATGTTATGTGATTAAATGTTATGTTTTCCCCACACTGGGACTGAATGGGTCAGCCCCAGTTTTGCTGCTGTTCCTCAGCAGCACAGTTCCAGCAGCCAGCCATTGCATAACTCAGAGCGCTTGGAGGACTCGTGAGAGGGGAGGACGGACTGGAAATATGTGTGGAAAAAATGAGGCTTTATTTTGTTTGGTTTTTTGACAAATAAATGTCTTGGCTTCAGCCAGCCTTTCTTGGGCAATCGATGACCAGTCCTCTCCTCTGCCACAGACTTGTGATCTTCACTAAATCTGTTAACATTTCTGGCTCTCAGTCTGCAGGGCAGATGATCATTCTTCCCTAATTCAGAAAGGCATGTTACTTGGAGGTATGCACGTTGAAGGAAATTCCATTTTTAATTATTTATTGTGTTAACGTATTTCACTGGGAATAAGCATGCATAAGCATAATATTTTTAAAAAATATTTTATTTGACAAATCTATAAATAAACCATATGTTTTAAAGTCCCAATGGTAGGAAGGTAAATTGTTCTGTTAACATTTTATTTTTTCCTCGCCTATTCATGATCTCACCTTTCTTTCTCAGGCTTGTAGGAGGGATAGTGATACACAGAGTGACACTTCAATACTTGCAGTGAGCAGAGAGTGTGTCGTCCTGCCTTGCCCTGGAGAGCTGTTAGTTTGATCTGACTCATTGTCTAATCTGTTCTCCCTCAGCCAGGAAACCCTGCCAGGACATTCCAAAGAGCTGCACCCACACTCACCCCCCGATATCTACTCATGCCACACACACATTTTCAGTAGCTAACAGAAAGCATGAGGGTCAAAAGTCTCTCCCTTCTAGTGGGAGAAGACCACAGTCTTGTCCTATATAAAAATGGGTTCGCATAAATGCATTCCCTAGTGAATGTCAATGTATGAAAACATTGTATGAAAACTGTCACTGAGCAATAGCCCTTCTGTGGTCGTATCAGCCATTTGATGCGTAAAATTAGATTGATTTCTTCTTTCTATGAATTTCTTAAGGGTTCAACTTGTTCCTTGTTGCTGCTCATGAGTTTGGCCATGCCCTGGGTCTCTCCCATTCCAATGATCAGAGGGCTCTCATGTTCCCCAATTATGCCTACGTCAGCCCCAGTGAATTTCCCCTCTCTCCTGATGATATAAGCGGCATTCAGTCCATTTATGGTGAGTAAAATCCATGGCTTTAAAAAAAAGAGTAAGCAGGGGAGAAATAATCTCTTTCACAAAGTTTCACCATAAACTTAATCATATTCTCATCATATTAAAAAAAAAAGCAAGGTGTGGAAACCTTAATATTTCTTTCCAAATATTCTTTCCAAAATGTCTCCCTTAGGATCCCCACCAAATGCCCCAGATAAAAGGCCAAACACCCCTACTTCACCTAAAACCTGTGGCTCTCAGATGTCTTTTGATGCTATAACTACACTCCGACGAGAAGTCATTTTCCTAAAGGGCAGGTAAATACTGACATGACATTTGTCTGCATGGGGTTCAATTTTTCTTGATTTATACAAAGACTGAATACTTCTGTGGTTCACATGTTTACAGGATTTACAATGAGACAAGTGGATTTCAATTCATAGAAATAAAAGTTTTAGCAGATATTAATTATATTAGTTTTTACAGGATCCCCTGAAGAAACATGCTTCATTTTTTTCCAGAAAACACCTCAGTCCCAATGAGACCTTCCCAAATGTATAGATGGGTACACTGAGTAGTGACTTGACTAAATGATGTAAATATTTCCCGAGAATCACATAAAGGTTTGGTTTGGAAGGTACCTCAAAGATCATGTAGTTCCAACCAGGAACACTTCCCACTAGACCAGGTTGCTCAGAACCCCATCCACCTTGGCTTTGAACATTTAATTAAGTTTTAAAATATTTTTACTAATTTAAGTAATTAACCAACTATGAAATAAGTATGTTTGACAATATAGTTGAGCCAATCTCGCCTCCAATCACCTTTGCAAGCCCAAAATCATCTGGGGAATTCATCTGCTGAAGAGGTTACAGCAAGTCCCACTGGGCTCCTATAACCCTCCTACTATATGGTACAGCAGCAACCTGAAATATTCAGTTGCTTATAATTGATCCCATTTATCAATCAGTACCAATGAAATGCCAGAAAGAAGCTAGAATTAAAAAAAAAAAAAAGGCAACACTTCACAGTACAGGGAGTTATTTCATTTCTGACACATCAAGCCAGGTAACTCCGCTGACAAGAAAGAGCTTGTAAGTCACAATGTTGTTCACATTCTTTTGCACATATAGAAGTTTCTGTGGTTTATTATGTTCTACAAAACCTGTTTCATATTTAAATCAGGTTCTTATGGCGGGTCTATCCTGATAACTCAGAAGCTGAACGTGAATTAATTTCTGCCTTCTGGCCAAATCTGCCTCCTGGTATTGAAGCTGCATATGAGAACAGAAAAGATCAGATGGTCTTTTTCAAAGGTAAAGTATGAGATTTTCTTTAATTTTTTTCTTAATTTAATTATGTGGGAAGAAGGGATGTGTGAATAAAATTCACTTTTCAAATAAATAAAATAAAAACTCAGAACATTTCATCTAGTTTTCCTACAACCTCCAATAAAGGAATGCATTTTACCATTTACAGTCTAAAAATGACTGGTGAAATTAAATATTTTAATGTCTTTTAACAGGCAACAAATTCTGGGTTATCAGAGGATATCAGGTATTGCTTGGTTATCCAAGGAATATCAACACACTGGGCTTCCCTAAAGGTGTCAAGAAAGTTGATGCAGCTGTTTGTAATAAAAATACAGGGAAGACAGACTTTTTCATAGGTGACAAGTACTGGAGGTAAGAAGAATTTAAAAATGTTTTCCTATAAATGACTTCATTATAATCTGAATAAAAATTAAAGTGTTCATGTGATACAAGAGAAAGCATACCTTTTAGGTAACTGGATGTAACTAGGTAATTCTAGTAATCCTATTTTCATAGAAGTATTTCTTCGACTTCTGCATGGGGAGACTAGTATATCTTTGTGTTTTGAGAGCTTAAGGATGTCCTGAAGTGGGCATTCAAAATATGGATGTGCTTTGATATATTTTATATATATCCTTTGAGATAGTTTATATCTGGAAGCTGAAACAACTCCAGCACCTAGAGAACTTCTACAAATACAGAAGTGTCTCTAAAAATTAAAGATCAAAGCTAATCTACTTCAGCAGAAGGCTGGCTGTGATGGCTTATGCAGGATTTCTCTGGTTTCTGAAAAGTCCTGGATTATTTTACTCCTTTTAGAAAAAGAAAAGTGAGAGCTCCTTTCCTGTCTTTGACTGGTTAGCGTTGGCTTTTCAACCTGTTCCTATAAATCCTATTCCCAAATAAGCATGAGTGAGTCCTGATACCCAAAGAGCAGGCAGGTGGAAGAAAGAAGTCAGCTTTGGGAAGCTGAAAGATTCCTTCTGTGTGCAAGGACAATGGCTGCAAAGGTCTTCCTCAGGCAACCTGGGCAAGCGTGGGTCACACAGACTGCATTGTGACTAATTGTGGCGTTCCTCAGTGAGACATACAGTGTCAGCTGGATTTTGAGATTCCTGTGGTTTCCTGTTTTTTGGTTTTGATTAATTTGGGAAGACTATTTACAATATCTTGCATTGTTATTTTACTGCCTTGGTCACAAGACGATAGCATGCAAGAAAACCACAACATGCATTTCTTACCTAGTAACTCATTCTCTCAGCCTAATGTGCCTGTGAAAAAATATTTCTTGTATCCAAGGAGAAGTAAAACAAAGGCTTGTTTATTTGCTTGGGTTTCTTTTTCCTGAGAGGGTTCCTCAAATCTGGAAGAACCTTTCAGGTTCTCATTTCAGCTCCCGTAATTTAGCCCCAGCTCAAAAAAATTGTCCTGGCTCAGTTAGGAGCAATTTGATTGTATTAGAAATAAGCCAGCTTCCTTGCCTCCATCTAAATCTGTCAGCTAGTAGAGGACTATGTACAATATCTTATCAAAGTCTAAGAGGAGGAGTCAAAATTCATGCTACAAATATGTGCAATCACTATAGCAGGAATCAATCTGTCCAATTTCTGTGCACTGTCTGTCACACTCTTATCAACAGAGGAGGTAAATCCCATCTCTGGAGTCAAAAATGTTGGTCTTCATTCAATTTTTCTTACCTAAGATGCTTCTTTGGAGCTGTACCTGCCTTTATCAGCAAACAAGTAGCAACCTCATGGCAAACACAGTGGCCAGCATCCTGCAGCCATTTGTGCAAGTAAATAATACAATTTTCTGTTGCAACACCAGTGAAACCAACTAAATTGCAAGTTCTGGGGACCTTTTAACAGCTGCTTAACTCTGTGCAGAATTGATGTCTAAATTCTGTAAAACTGCATGTCTCCCTTCATATGATATAGGTTTGACGAAAACAGCCAGACCATGGAGAAGGGCTATCCTAGACTGATAGTTGATGAATTTCCAGGAATTAGCCAGAGGGTTGATGCTGTTTTTCAACAGAAAGGTAAATGAAATGAGCTTTTAAGTAAAATTGGTTCTGTTCTAAAGATCGTAAGTTCTGAAATTATGATGGATGTCATTATTGCTGCATCCTGCAAAAACGTTCCCTGATTTGTCGGAAAGAAGCTATTTCTTATATCCATAACATGATGCTTTATTTTTTCATTTCCAGGATTATTCTACTTCTTCCATGGATCGAAACAGAGGGAGTTTGACCCTGTTGCTAAAAAAGTTATCAGAGAAATGAAGAGCAACAGCTGGTTTAACTGTTTGTATCATTAAAGTTTCTTACATTCAGCAAAAGACAATAAATACCATTCCAGAGATCTCAGGAATTGTTTGTATGTGCACTGCTCTACAGAATAGGCAACAGGACTAGTTTTCATAAATTCTTTTCATGTATTTTAATAAATTAACGTGTCAGCTCAAATTTTATCTTCAAACACTAGAACAAAACTGCATTTTTCCCATAAGTGGAAAATGTACAAAATAATTTATTAATTTATTCTCCATTATTTAGTATTATAGCAATAAACAGTTTCAGGTTGATTGCACCTGTTTTCTGCTTCATCTGTTGAAGGCATTCTACATTTCTGAGGTGTGAAAGGCTGCAGGTTAATATACTAATATCCCTCCAGCAAAAAATGTTTGCACTTCACCTCTTTTCTCTCCAAAGAGCAATCTTCTTTTCTCTCCATCTGCAAGATACAGACTTTTCATTAGTAACTCACTTGTCTGCATTCTGCATAAGATGCATTTTCTTGCATCTTGTCCTGCTGTTCTCTGGCTATTGCAGCCTTGTCCCTTTCACATCACAGTATTTTGCCACCAAAATCACCCTCAAGTCCCAATGTCTAAATAAATTATATCACCTGATAATCACCTTGATTTGTCTTTATAGCGTAACAATTAACATTTCATCAGTGTCCACTTTTTCCAGGATGAATTACATTCTTCACAAATCAACCCTATCTTATTCAAGAAATAGATTCAACTGCAATGTCATGGAGCACAACTCTCACTCTGCTAATACAAACCATGTTCTTGAAGTGCACACACATCTGATTTTTATTACTTGGGGCCATGGAAACTCCCCACAAAATCAGACAATATCTACAGAGTCACAGTCATCCTCTCCAGGTATTTCTTTTGCATTTAGTTCTGGAAATAGGTTCAGAACACACTGCCAAATGGCTGGCCATACTGCCTGCATGGCTGGGGATATCTGAGAACCTGGTCTCAGTACTAGTTTGTCCTCCTGTTCCCTGGTTCTCACATATTTTTCTGTTTTGCACACCTCTTGCATGCTTTAGTAAAATGTTTCTTTTTGCTGTGTATTTTTATAGCAATGCAATGACCCCAGCCTGAACCTTGCCCACCTGATTTGCTGTAAACAGCAGCAGTACCACTGTGTTGCTGCTATTGATATGAGAAACCCACTGGCTTTGTTCCCACCAGGAAATCAAAGTAAAGGCTCAAATATGCTGTTTCACTGATCTACAGGTCTAATCATCGTGAACACCATCACAATCTAGATCCCTAACAAAATTTAAGCTTAAAGTGCAGGGGCATGGTAGACATTTGAGGGAGGTTTGTCTGACTACTTTAGCTTTCTGTCTAGCTACATGAGTTAGGGAAGATCCCTGTACTGAGAGGAAGAAGTTTTCCACAATATTACTCATCTCATCTCATCTCATCTCATCTCATCTCATCTCATCTCATCTCATCTCACTCAAAGACTGCTGGGGCAAACCAGTGTCTTCAGCCTCCAGAGAAAAGGTCGTTGCAGGGGAAGGATACCCAACTAGCTCAGAGTAGCTAATTTTCAGACAGATAAGGTTGGGTGGAATTAATAGTGTCTTTGATGGGTATCTTTCAGTTTTTATTCAGAATAGGACATCCTACTTTTCTCCTCTACCATGTTCACTTTTTGACAAGTTATAAAAGCAGCTTTTTATTATCACCACAAGCCAGGGACAGAGTTGTCTGAAGGCACCTTCTTGCACTGCCACTGTGGAGTGATTGTGATATCCCACAAAAAAAGAGCAGAACATGCTGGAGGCAGGTGGGATGGAGGGGGTTCCTTACCTGTTCCTGTATTTTCAGGCTCCTTAAACTCTTCTCCAGCATTCAATTAAACTGGTGGCTGTGTAGTAGAAAGCACAGTTAAAGAGCACAGTCACAGAAGCTGCAAAGTTACACCCAAGTGTTTATACTCAGGGGCAAGATTACTCTTTCACACACAGTCTGCTCAGTGTGTAATATGATTGTAATTTTAACTTGAAGAAATGTTTAATCATTGAGTCATAGAGGAGATTATTCAGCTCTTTGCAACACATAGGCAAGTTCCTCTGTCTTCAGATATATAAACAAACATCATAGTTACCCTGTGGTCCTTATTTTCTCAGGTGAAACATTGTTTCACCATTTATATAAATCTCTTGTCTTAAGGCAAGTCAATCTTTAACAGTGAAATGTAGTAAATGAAGTTTTCTGACCAGCAGCTCTGGCATTCTGTTAAATCGGTGTGCAGTTAATGTTCACAGGTCACCTGTGAAAATAAATAAAACAATAAGTATTGTTTTTCCTTTATTAGAAAAGAAGGCCTAGAAAGTCATTCCCAACACAGAAAGACTTGACTTTAATGGTAACGGCTTGGTCACTCAGTCTTCCCTCTTTGACTGTCATTTCATTGGAGGAATAGGAACCAGAATAGAAGCGTCAGAACAGAAATCCAGTAAGAGAAGAGTGCTTACTGGTGGTCCTATCCTTCCATCTCTGCCAGGAGCCTGGACAACATGGGGTTATATCTTGCTCCTCACCATATCTTCCCACAGGCCTAAAGAGCTCCCAATACCACTTCCCTTCTCTTATACCGCCTGTAACTCCTCATAATGCATGTCCTCATACAATATTTAAGTATCTAGCTGAGTAATGCTGTGTAGTTACCCATGGGGGTGACCAGCCACTGGCCACACAGCCTAGCCCAGGGGTGAATTATCTGTCTTCCCACTAACAGGGGTTTTTCTCCTCTAGCCAGCTGCTATTTTCCACAAAACCTGTAGGAACTGTGAAATTTCAGTTTGGCTTGGAAAAATTGGCCAGTACCTCCAGTTGCTGTGGGACCAGATGGACACACAGAAAACAGGAAACAGGATCCTATGAGGTCAAGCTAAAATAATTTTCTCAGTGTTTGTACTAAACACTCTTCTTGCTTTCCACTGCATATTTCCATTCACTTCTATAATATTGTATTCCCCCTACTGTTGACACGAGCAGTTTGGGAGGGCAGACAAGGCAAGGCAGAAATGACATATAAAACCAAGGAGACAGCTAATCCACACTTTTCGTTCCAGTTGTTTCATATCACTAAGAAAAATGGTCATTTGCTTCTCATCCAATTAATGTTTTTTAACAGCTGTTTTTCAAATTAATCATAAGATCATAAGATGTGAGACTGAACTGAAATGAGGAAGTTATACATCCTAATGTAAGGTGTTACTGAGGCACACAAACTACAGCATTCCTGGAAGACTGTCCTGAAAAGTCCTGCTCACTTCTTTGCCTACAGGCACCCAATCTCCTGACACTGGCATGGGAGCATTTCAGCTAACAGAGTGGGGCAGGAGCTGTGGATAATCAAATACTTCCTAGAGCAGAGCTTAAAAGCCACATCAGGTGGCTTGCTCTTTCAGGTGAGCAATTCTCCCCTGTGCTCTTGGATGACAGACAGATACCCCAAAAGCCTTGAGAAAACTGATACGGATCTTTTTTAAGGGTTTGGTACCTTAAATGAAGAAAAAGACAAGCATGGGAGCTAATGTATAAAGAAAGAACTTGCTATTTCCTGGATGTACATAACCACTCTTCCCTGCACTCACTCATAACTTCATGCCTGTTGCTGCAAATTGCCCAAATCCCTTTAACAGGAAAGGAAGGTGCAAGGCCATGTTTAAGTGCTGATAGCCAACATGCTTTCTGAACAGCTTATGAAGTTTGAACCTTTTTGAGCACTGGTCCTTCAGACGTGCCAGAGCCATACCCAAGGCAGAGAACTGAAACCCAGTACAGACATTGCAGGTGCCGAGACAGGACATCAACAAGAGCTGCGGATGAGAGGCACAGTGTGGAATGAGGGGCCTGGCCAAAACAGGAAGAACACTTTTCAGAGGTCTACACACACAGGCAGAGAGCCTTGCTGGGTGAACACTTTTTATGACAGCCATCTCAGTGACCTTACTGAGTCACGTGCACATGTACTTTATAGACAGGATCTAGAGGTTTGAGATGTGGGTTCTCTGGTTCTGGCTGTGAATCAGACTTTTTCATGGTCTGCCTGCACTCATTGATTAAATCAGCTTGGGATAAGGGGTGTCTGTTGGATTTTTCCCTCATGCATCCCGGGCTTCATGTGTTTTTATGATCTGTAAGCACTGTATCTTGCTAACTTTGGATAAGTGAATGGACATAGATCCATGTGTGTGTTTGTGTGCTCCTTGAAGTGCCTTGCCCACAGGTATGTGTGGGTCTAAGCAGGCTCTGCAGGGCTCTGCAGCCTGCAGGGGCTAAAGGAGCAGGGAATGCTCGGAAATGCCTTCTCTGTATGATAGGAAAAAATGCTGCTGGTGGAACAAAGGCCATACAGCCTCCACTTAAATAAGCAGCACAAGGTTTCAAACTATCAGATAAAAATCCAACATAGGCTACTAAAGACTAGGTCTGGGTCTGGGTCTGGAAACTCAGCCTTTGGATATTGTGACTGTGGATATTGTGACTGTTTGACCTTGGACTGATGACGGTGTTTGTTACTTTTGGAGCAGTTGCTGCGGATATAGGAGTTTAGCACAGGCCCCCAAAGAAAACGCTGCTTCTTGCAGCAGATTGGAGCTATGAACTTCACTTTGCCAAGCACAGCCTAACAATTCCCATGGACACAGCCCACAGTGACATGCCAGCACTGCCCGCTGCCCCTGTGTCGGGTTCCCCGAGCTGGGAGTGGGGGTTCACAGATGCTGCCCCAAGGTCACAGCTGGCACCCAGGGCTCACAGCTGCAACCCCGCGGTCACAGCTGTCACCCGACGGCCACAGAAGCCACCCCGTGGTTACCGCTGGCACGAGAATGCCACAGCTGTCATCCTGCACAAGATGTCACCCAGGGGTGGGTACAGCTGCCACCCCGCGGTCACCGCTGCCACCTAGCGCTCACAGTGGCACCCCCGCGCTCATAGTGGCACTCCCTGCTCACAGCTGGCACCTTGCGCTCACCGCTGGCACTCCCTGCTCACAGCTGGCACTCCCTGCTCAC
>VZTE01001346.1:945151-991980 GCA_013397775.1 Eulacestoma nigropectus | reverse complement strand
TTCAAGGTGGCACCCTGCGCTCACCGCTGGCACTCCCTGCTCACAGCTGGCACTCCCTGCTCACAGCTGGCACCTTGCGCTCACCGCTGGCACTCCCTGCTCACAGCTGGCACTCCCTGCTCACAGCTGGCACTCCCTGCTCACAGCCCCCCCAGCACCTACTCCAGGTTGGCTCCTGGCAGCTCAGTTCCTCAGATGCTTAATTTCGGTTGTGTGGTTACTCGGCTCACTATTTTCTTAGTAAGAGTTTGCATAAAGGTGTTTTATGGAGAGAAAAGTATGTGAGGAGAAGCACTTAGATTTGAAAATGAAAAATGTTTTGTTAAATCTATTATTAGCATAATTTAAATTAAATAAACTGAGCTGTGTGTTTGCCATGTTGGTGGTAATTCAAAATCACCGAAGAGAAAGCATATAGAAAAGCACTGAGTGAGTACTAGAAACTATGTTCTGAAGGACTGAGTCCTCTAAATTATCAGCAACTATTATGGGAATTGGTAAAAGCTGTTTTGCCCTAGACTGAAAGGGTTGCATTGATTAGGATGAAAAATTGATACATAAAAATGCAGGTATTTTCAAAAAAGAAATACAGACATATGGGAAATGTCCTTATTGGACAGACCAATGTAATAAAGATGAAAAATATGTAGTTTACAACAAGCACCAAAAAGCATTTTTCAAATGTGTGTGTAGGCATACAATGCAAATAAGCATGCATATATTTACCTCTAGCTATGTTTCAGGCTATCACCATTACTTTTTTAACTACTGTTTTTAATTTTCACCCAAGATTATAGAGGAAATTATTTACACAATAAATATATGAACTCTTTAAATCATTATGCAATTTCTAGTTCTGGCTACAATTTTCCAAGTAGCAAACAGTGCATTTATCAATTCATACTGTTGCAAACAGGATTATTGTGAACAAACCAGGCTTTTAGTGTAAGATAAACACACTTAGTGTAAGGAAGTAAGGAAAGTTTACACAGATCTCAGGAGGAGACCAAACAAGTACAGGTATGTCCTGAAGCAAAATTCTGCAAGTCAACAAGTGTTTGTTTATGGAGATGTACAGAGTATGGAGGCAGAATGACTATTAGTAAAGATGTCTTTTTGATTTCTAAGTGTGATCAACTCTTCTCATTTCAAGGAACACAGTGCAGACTGTGTACATCATGAGCCAGAGGACAGGATTTAGTTAGAGAAGAAGGCACTGATTCAGCAAAGCCTTCAAGCTCATGCCAAAATTCCAACACGTATTTAAGTAACACTTCTTTGGAAATCTTTTGCGCAGTCGTAGCCCTAATGGGACATCTGCGCTCATTAAGACCATAGAACTGTACTGCCGCAGCAAAGTTCACACAAAGCATGGCCATTCCTCGAGCACTTGGCTGAAGAAATGTACATTCACACCAGTACATTCAAAGTGATCTGTGCGTAAATGAGAATGGACCCCACCATGTTCTTTCCCCTTGCAGTGCCCTTGACTCTCCTTCCCAGAGCTTCACCTCCCACCTTGCAAACCTTTCTGCCTCTGCCTCTGATTTTGTAAAGGTTATTTTCAGGTACTGATTATTGGAGGCCATAATTTTGGGAATTAGTGCTATCAAAAGGCAGAGGTCTACCTAAGATGCAAATTGTACAAAGGGAAATACAGAGGTCTTTCTTTCATTTCTGAACATGCTGTGAGATATTTTTGCACACATAACGTTTCTGTAAGAATTTGGTTACACTGTGAAGGCCAAGTTCTATATATCTAAGTATCTGACTTCCACCACACCTTTGTGTCTTGTGTTCTACTGACTGGATCTGAGCCTTTAAAGTTGATTAATCATCAGGAAAACTCTCTGCAATTTGGGATGAATTTGACCATTTTTATGCCATTCTTTTAGCTTTAAAGGGAGGGTAAAATGAAACAGTCATGGAAAAAAAATTATTCTGAGCTTAAAGAACATACTGCCAACAGGTAGGAATAAAGATTTTATCTCTTAGATCATCTCCCTGGAGAAAGGGCAAAGGAACTATGGACTTTAATGTAAGGATGGTTTCGAAGCCAGCTTCTTCATTATATTCACTTGTCTTGCATGTTTTTAGTTTGTGGAGCACTTTGTGGCCACAAAAACCAAAATCCTGGTAAGAGCTGCCCGCATGCCTAATGGAGAGATCTAAATTCAGACCAATGAACAGTCCTTTGGACACCTTCAAATGATGTGGCCAAAGGCAAGCGTTTTAACACCAGAAGTCAGTCCAAGTCAGCTACCAAGTACTTTCCTTGACTGTGGCTGAGAGCAGAGAGTTAGAGAAAAGATGGATATAGATCTCAGGTAAAGTTTTTCTTCAGCATCAAGCAAAAAAAGGCACATGATGATCCCCTGCTGACAACTCTTCTGGGAGCCTTTTCTTCCTTCAGCATGGGGCCAGGAACCATTCTCAGTGAGGCATGGACTGCTTAAAAATCTGATCTCTGCACCTAATGTTGGCCACTGGGCTAACAGGCCAGGCTGACATTGTAAGAGAAATATTGGGGTGCAGGGGCTTTTTTTGCACACCGAAGAAAATAGTCAAAGTGTGAATATTCTGTAACACGGCACAGTTATGAGCCATTGGTGTGCAAGACAGAGGGGTTCCTCTCCTTTTTCTCAGACTAAATACAATTGTCTTCCTCCAGCAGTGGTGCCATCCTCCTTGGCTGGCAGCTGGCATAACCAGCAGTGTGTGGTATCTGACAAAGGGACAGAAGCCCTGTTTCATGACCACAAAGAGTTAGTAAGTTTATCTCCATGCACAGTAGTAAGTTTATCTCACTCTTTTGACAAAAAAATCACAGTGGAAATAATAGTATTTTTCCTGTGTTACTGCTAGACAAGGGCCTGTACAAGTCACAGCTTATGATACAGCACAATCTGTTTATTCAAAATAGAAAAGCTGAGCACTAACCATCTACAATCACTCTACATACTAGAATAAAGTTGTTATTTAGACTTCTTTGCCAAATTTCTATTTGTCTTAGAGAAAGCTGATGCAAATAACCTAAAATCATCAAAACCTGAATATTTGATAGCAGAGAAAATTCCAGAATTAAAATTTCCTTTCATTCTGAATCAAACCTCAATTCAGCATAAGATCTAAGATTTCAGTATAAATAGACTATACTGTCTTTATATTAATAAACTAATAACTCAGTTTGCGTTGCTGGACTTTTCTAATAATTGTATGTATGTTCATCATATGATTATTTCTAATCAGCATTTCATATAAAGTTTGTATTGGAATATACTTAATTTTTGCCTATCAAAACATTGACATGTCAATGAGCAAAATTTGTTTGAATTTTTCGGGTTTTTTAGGAGTTCTTTCACATATATTATATCCAAAAGGGAATGCATTAGTCTGTGGAGATAGCTGCAGCAGCATGACAAGAAATTCTAAGGACACACAAGCATTCCTAGCTTTTCAGGTGACCAGAAATGTGGGCTACAGCACTATGAGCATGAAGGACTCAGAGACCAGGATGTGGTGTTCCTGGCATAGCAAACTACCAGCTCTTTTCAGGAGACCCCAAGTGGAAAAAGAATACATGAATGCAAGGTGATGAGTTGTGGATTTTCTGGCTTTGGAAATGAGTAGGCATCGTTTGGATGATTTAAAAGGATCTTTAACGTTTTAATTTTTACCACTGTTGTCTTCATTTTGTATTTCAAACATTTTACCTCTGTTATAAGCTCAGCAAGGACTTTGTAATAAGCCTTTAAGATTTTTTTCCAGAAATTTCGAGTACTCAGAATTAAAGGAAGACAGTACAATAAAAGGACACAATGCAAGTTTGAATGCAAAATGCTTCATCTGTTCTAGTGAGAAACACACACTTGTTACTGCACCACTAAGTGAACTGCATTACATGAAGAAGACTAAAAATTTAAAAACTTAGGTTGGCTATCAGAAAATGAAATCATCCCACGGTATGAGACCATGAAGGGCTAGAATTTTCCCCCGGTGTGACATCTCCAGCTTTGTTTTTGACCTCGCCCCTGTTGCACAGTGCTACCACTAGATGTCAGATGATGAAAGGGCTCCACTAGTCCCCACAAGCCAGCCTGGTCAACAGATGAATTGGAAAAAAGTATTGCACAGGGTAAGAAGAGTGGCCAGGTAAAAAAAAGGCAGCTACTGATCTTTAGCTGTTGGTCATATTAAATTATGAGTTTTCTAGGATGAGTTGCACTGCTGTGACACATAAGGACACAGGAAAACTCCTAAAGTCACCTTCTTTCTATGGGCTGTCACGCTGTTTTTAGAGAATCTTTCAAAATGAACCCTGTTTCATTACAGGAACTCTTCAGCATTACCACAACGATAACACTAAATAGAAACAGAAAAATGAGACTCAGATCTTACTCGATGGAAATTTAAGTCAGATAAAGAAAAATAAATTATCAGATCTAATTTCTTCAGTTAGTATAGACTTACCTGTATTTACATCTCAACTGGCTCCATGGCCTGGCCCTGCAACCCCATACTCACAGCTAAATTACAATAACTATGGGTTTTGTTGGTGAAATATCATGCCATATTTACATCCAAGGAAGTTTTCAAACTGGATACTGTAAAGGAAAGGAGACTTGGTACATCTTCTGTGTCATGTCATGGAGTTGATGAGTAGCCTCCATACAGGTTAAGGGAATTTTTGCAAAGATCAGAGCTAGGAAGACAGCCCTGGACCGTATCCTGGTACCCAGCAGAAGCACTAGCCTCGGACCGTAAATGCCATCATGATTAAAACTTCCCAGGACAAGAGCTAGAAAGGCCATATTCTGTGTAGAACAGGAGAAAAAAGCTTCCCACTTTCTTCAGCATGCAGGTCAAGGTCTGTATTCTGTGATTACAGCAGTTTAATCTGGTTTCTCTATCTAGGTTTATAGGAAAAATATGCTTCAGAGAACTTCATTCTCTTCTAGGACCCTGTGTAAAGTGGAATGATGCAAAGGGATTTTGGTCATAGTGAATGATACTAAAACAAAAGTTGATGTCAGATTTATGCCTTCCCAGCCTGAGCCATGAAAGCCATGGGACATAATGCATATAGCGTTGAATTTAATTACTTGGGGTGAGTTTAAATCACATCAGAATGGTGATGTAGCACTACTTCATAGCACTGCACAACCTTAACCCTTCACTTGAATGCTCTGAGCACAAGGCGTTCTATTTGCACAAGTGGAGACATAACATTTTTTCTAGATCTGACTTCCTTTCCTGAACTAAGTTATTGATTTCCCTGCAGTCTTTCCATCACTGTTCATGGTCACAGCTGTGAAAAGGCATGTGCTCTTGTTATCCGCTTCTGAGGCAGATACTGGGTTATCTTTCCTTCCAAGAAAGAAGCGCCTCAGTTATTCATTAAAAATAGAGTTTCTGGAATGCTGTGTGTGCAGGTGCTCTTCCTCTTTCCTCTGCTCTTATTTTCTATATTGTCATGACTCTTATCCCTTTGATAGCCCGTGTGGCACCCTGGCACAGGCTTTTGCCCCAGCGAAGGGTTAGAAGGGGATAATAATTTTGAGAGCATATCCTCTCAATATTGTCAGTCTGTTTGGGTGGGTTTGCTTAATGGTGCCACTGAAATCTAATGCCTTGCTGGGTCCTGTTCAGTATCTGCTCTTCATCCAGCTACACTCTATAATATCCTTCTTTACAAGGTAGACTTAAGACTAATGTGCCACTGTGCCACTTGGTCTCTAGTCAAAGCAACAACCAACTCTCAGCATGTCCAAGGCATCTGACAAGCCACTGACTGCAGATCTCTCTGCCAAACCTCAGGCTCTTCAAAGATCTGGACTATCTTTTTTCTAATCTGCCCCAGAGCTCAGCTTTCATCCGTTTCATTTCAGCATCTGTATAGATTGTCTTGTCTGAATAATTTAGGAGTCAAATCCAACATTATTTCTCCAGTCCTTTGATTCACCAGAGAGGTCCAACTCTAGCCGTAGGTCGCTGTCCCAGGTGACTTGTTGCCCCCTAAGCAGAAGCTTCAGCAGCTGGAGAGGGTGAAGATGGATGCACACCATTTCTGTGAGAGCATCAGTCAAATTATCACTTAGAGGAGGGCAAACAGTATTTGTTTGGATCCATCTCAGCCCAAGTTTACAGCAGAAATCCCAAACCCTAATTCTTCCGCTGAGCTTTGCAGGCCTGCCACTTCAGCTACTGCAAAACCAGGGACCAAGGGGACCAGAATCTCTTCTGTGAAAAATGTAAAGTTCTTTCAGACAAGAATCAATCAGCATTGTGCTAAAAGCTATGACAATCACTGTTTCCACTGGACTTTCCAGATTTAGAGCAGTCAGCCTTTTTATACCTGTTCATTTTGGAGCAACAGTCCAGTGAAATCCCATATGCTGCAGCCACCCTTCACCACAGCCTCCCACAAGCTGCAAGAGAGTCACACAGGACTTCACTGGACTTGTGCCTTAATGGCACTTTGCCAAAAATAATTGATGTCAGAGAAATCCTCTGGAAAATATAGAAAACTTCCTGAAAAAAATATGCAATTTATGCGATTTTTATTTTTCATCAGGAACTGGCAGCCAAGAATGCCAACGGCATCCTGGCCTGTATCAGGAACAGTGTGGCCAGCAGGGCCAGGGAAGTCATTCTTCCCCTGTACTCGGCACTGGTGAGGCCACACCTTGAGTTCTGTGTCCAGTTCTGGGCCCCTCAGTTCAGGAAGGACGTGGAGACACTTGAGCGTGTCCAGAGGAGAGCGACAAGGCTGGTGAGGGGCTTGGAACACAAGCCCTGTGAGGAACAACTGAGGGAGCTGGGGTTGTTCAGCCTGGAGAAAAGGAGACTCAGAGGTGACCTTATCACTCTCTACCACTTCCTGAAAGGTGGTTGTAGTGAGGTGGGGGTTGGTCTCTTTCTCTGCACAGCAACTGATAGAACGAGAGGACACAGTCTTCAGCTGCGCCAAGGAAAATACAGGTTGGATATTAGGAGAAAATTTTTTACAGAAAGAGTGGTAAGGTACTGGAATGGTCTGCCCGGGGAGGTGGTGGAGTCACCATCCCTAGATGTATTCAAAAAGAGATTGGATGTGGTGCTTGGTGCCATGGTTTAGTAGAGGTTAGGGCATGGGTTGGACTCGATGATCTTGAAGGTCTCTTCCAGCCTGGTGATTCTGTGATTCTGTGATTCTGTGAACTGAAAAATGCCCCAGGTTTCATAAACTGGTTGCCTTATTCTTTGTGGCCTGTGAGTCACCTCCTAGATCTGTCACAAGACTAATTTTATTACCACTCAGTCTGTCATTCTGAGGCTCATAGAGGATATACCACCTGCAAAAATGCCTGACAGACCAGAGGTAACATGATTGTGGCTCAGCTAATGCTTCAATCCATGCTGGGGACTGGTCTCCAGCTGTAGATATAATCGATATGACCAGATCAAAGAGAAAACATAGGGCTGAGGCTACTAGAGTGAAGCATATAAGATCAGGTGGAGCCTAAAGCCTAAGGCTATGTCTCTAGCAGGAGGTGGAATACAATTGGGATGATTCACTGACATGGTGCCCAAGAGACGTGAAACAGCTCACACTAAGGCTATTAAACTTTCTTAATCTCTCAGGTAGTTTGTCTACTTCCAAACAGGTTATTTGGGAATTGCCCCTGACGCACGACGTGTCCTGAATAGTGCCTGGGAACCATCCAGAGGGTTGGTCTTAAATGAAGACGTGCAAGATCTGTTTCAGCAGTTTAGCAGGACAGAGGATTGAGATCTAGTGCCCGGGAAAGTTTTTCAGTATGACAAAATCTACTAACACCAGCCATAGCCTGAGCATCATTCCATCTCTCTCAAAGTCCATTGAACATCAGGCTCACTGTGGCATTTAGGTAAAACTTTATAAAATGAAGGCCTTGTTGCCTTTGTAAAATCATGGCTCAGGCCTGTTACTTTAGCTAGAGAAGGACCCTGGGAAAGAGGCATAGCTGAGTTACTGTTAGAAAAACATGCTGCATGTTTATTGCATGCTCACCTAATGGTGTATGGTGATTGGTTAATTCAAGTCTGTTGTGCCTTAAAACTATGTAAACTCTAAAACTCTTTAAAAGAGGTTATGTTGTATTAAAGATAAGCATTTTCTTGGAATTGCTCATGGGGTTCGTTGCATCGTGTTTGTTTCAACAGCGACAGCTCACAAATACTGGTGCTGCAGTTTTCAGTGAGGCTCACTTACAAAATATTTTGTGGACTATTTCATTTGAATTTTATGCCAGTTTAGTTTGTTTCCATTTAATTTTATGCCTGACAAGATAATTTATGTCTGACAAGAGAATTCAGATGACTTTCACAAGAATTTGAATCAAACTTGCAGCTGCTGCAACCATTTCACAAGAGGCCACATTGCAGTGACTTGTAGGCAGCCACCACACCACAATTGAAAAAATGGGAAGAAATTATGAAGTAGGATATCCTTTGGAGACTGATATTGCTCATTCAAAACATATATGAAACATATTGGTCTAGTGGTAGGATGAACAGAGAGAAGACTATATAGGAGAGCTGGCCCAGTAAAATAGCACAGAATCTTTTCAGATGCACACACAAAAGCACATATGTATATGTATGTGGGTGTGTGCATTCATATAACTTTGAGGAAAATTCCAGCAACATACTGCAGAGATTTTCTGTGAGTAGTAGCTGCACATGGGCAAGCTGAACTTGGCAGACTGTAGCCCTTTGACTCTCTCCTGCTCCTCCTTCCACCCCACAGAGTCTCCGTCACTATGGTGGGGTTCACTATGACCAAGGCAGGAGTCCTTGTTGCATCAAATTCAGTCCAGCTTTTCTATGATCTCTTTTTGACAGATTCTTTACTCATGACCTGCATCAGTGTTCTCTCTGCTGCTAGCCCAGTGGTACAGTTCTGACAGGTGTTTTCAATGTCCTTGTCTAAAGGGAACACAAAGTTGAAGCTTTGTCAAGGAAGTCACTGCCATGTGCCTTTCACCAAAGCATCATTATACTCAGTCTGGACCTGTGATTTACTCCAATCTCTGGACAGTAGTTTATAGGATGCCTGCACTGAACAGAGCTAAAGGCAGAAAGAGATTGCTCTGCCATCTCTCCAGCCTCCCAAAGGCTGCCAATTTCATAGGCAGGGTGAGATATACACTCAAGCCAAGGTTAAATATAAAGCACAGACACGGTTCATCAAATCATGGCTCCTGCAGCTTTAGAGGTATCTATTTTTTTTTTTCTTTTTGTCTAGAAGATCCACAAAATATTTATCTCGTATTCTTTCACATAGTACAAGGCACAAAACAGTCCTGAAATAAACTGTTCAGATAAAGATCTTCTGTGAATACAGAAGAAGAGATAAAAAGATGACACAGATATCCCCCAAACCACACCAGAAGAAAACAACAGCTGTTACAGAGGTATCTTAAGTCCGAGGACCTAAATCAGCAGACAGTGTGCTAAATACATGTAGCAGATCCCTTCTTACCTCGAGCACATTTTCCACCATCACTACTGCTCATTCTCTCTCCAGGAAGAAGCTGGGGAAAAATATGCCCAGAAGCCAATCTAATCAAACCTGTGTTTAAAATAGAATTAATCATCCTTAAAATGCTCTAGCTTCATCTACATAGAAGTGAAAATTGAAATATTTACATAAGTTAAGGAAGTAAGCAATAAAAACTCCTTAAAATTGGTAAAATTATAAAATAAACAGTGGAAAAGCAGTGAGCTGTTTTCACATCTTTACCCTCCTAATTAATTTTGATTATTTACCTCTCTTATCTATAATACTGCTTTTTTCTACCTCATCTAAATAATTTTAATTGCTGTCTTTTTTTCTCCTAATGAAATGGGAAAAATAAATGTTAATTGAAAATTGAAGAAAGAGGCAGTTACTTAAAAAAAAATCTCCATGACTTTTACAAGAAAACTTTTCTGGAAAATTCTGACCCACCTGTCTTAAAATCAGCTCACACTTACTAAGCCAGTGAAATAAGGTTGCACAGTGAACACAGCATTATTACAGCTGCTCCAACCACTAAGCAAACACATTGATTCATTCTAAAGAAACCCCACTCTGAAAAGCTATGAAATCTTCGTAGGGGGTATTCGTTTGATTTGGTAAATAGAGAGCTTGTGTATTTTCTGGCGTAGGTGTGAGTAATAAAATAAACACACACAGAACTAAACCAAAGGTCTGTGCTACTGCAGTTAGTATGCAGCAAAGTTGCTGTGGAGAGCATCTGACTTTCCTTGAAGTCTAACATTAAAAGTATCATCAAAGCTTTAAATCTGATTTTCCAGATCTTGTCAGTGGATATTAACCTTAGAGAAAACCAGCCTTGGGTTGGTGTTCATGAGCCTTTTCTACCAGTTCTAGGAATTTCCCATAATTTCCTAATGATGTTTCTCACTTGCAGTCTCTTTAGCTTTCTTTTTAGACCAAACAGTTTCCTATGGCTCCCTCTATATTTTCTTTTTAGCACATCACACCAAAATCTTCAAATATTTTGTTTTCTTATTCATTTCATTTTTTTAAGGCATGAGAATGTCTAGGTGTATCCATGCAGACTATACGATATAAAATGTTCCAGCAAAGTGAAATTATCTGAACCCAATTGTGTAGGTGAGGATGCAAGGTTAGTCAGCCATAGCAAGGCTGCTGGGAGTGTGCAAGCATAAGGGTTGCACGCTTTCCTAAGGGAGAGACAGCAGGAAGAGGAAGGAGGGGATTGTTTATTGTCTTATTGCTCCTCATACACCACCAGTAGGCTGAAGAGACCTGCCTCTGCCCACTTTCTGATATCACGTATTGAAAGTGCTCTATCAAAGGCACAATTTACATCTTACTTGTCCCAGCCCATGGCAGGGGGCTTGGAACTAGATGGCCTTTAAGGTAAGGGTCCAACCCAAACCATTCTATGACTCCATGATCACATGATTGCAGTGAAGAAATCTTGCCGTTTCAAATACATTTTCAAAAGCATGAAAAATACAGCAGTAGCTGTTCATAATCCTTGTTTCTTTTCTTCCAAATCTATGACTTAAAAAAATTAAAAAGTATGGGAAAGTACCATCTAAAAAGTATTCATAAAGAGTTCAGAGAAACCAGTAGCAAAGTAGATGTAGCACTGAAAATGAAGGATGAATATTTATCCTTTCAGCGAACAGGCCTGATCCTGTCAGTCTGTGTTCTGCAGAGGTAAGGAGGTTAATACAAGCACATTGTTTGTTTCCAAAAATAGCACATTTATTGATTTATTTCTGTGATTAAGCCGAATGAGATTTCTTTACCAGCTGTTGTAACGAAGACTTCAAAATGTTTCATTTCCATATCCAAGCCATGTAATCATCAGATGATTTCAAATCCCAAGATATAATTCTGTTCGTTCCCCTGAGATCTGTTGACAGAACACAGGGGAATGGTTCAAAGCTGCACCAGATATTCAGACTGGACTTTAGGAAGCATTTCTTTATGAGAGTGTGGTCAATCACTGGAAGAGGCTTCCTAGAGATGTGTTTGATGTCCCAAGGCTGTCAGTGTTCCAGAGGCTGTTGGACAATGCTGTTAGCCATGAAGTGGTCCGGCACTTGGGCTGGATGATCCCTGTAAGTCCCTTCCAACTGAACTATTCTATTCTATTCTGTTCTATTCTATTCTATTCTGTTCTATTCTATTCTATTCTATTCTATTCTATTCCATTCCATTCCATTCCATTCTATGCTTATTTTGACATAAGACCTACCATAACAAAGAGGTGAGTGGTTCGTGCTGACTCCATGAATGTCAAGAGCAAGTAGCAATATCAGTTTTGTACTGACATCAGTATTTTAGAATTGATTTGACAGTGAATTTGGGTTGTTTGACAATGAATGTATGGATGTGCTACAGGTAGTGCAGCCCAGACAGCCAAGCCCATGCTGCCTTCTGGCACTCTGTGTCAACAGCTCGGTTGTTGCTAAGCTGGGGTTGGGGTAACACAGACTTCAGTGTTGGCTCATGGCGTAAGCTTAGTCCCTGAGGCACCCTGGTGAGGGGGTAGCCACCACTGCAATGAAAAACGGAAGCTGTGCCAGGGGAGGTTTCTATTGGATAGTAGGAAAATTTTGTTCTTGGAAAAGGTTATTAAGGACTGGAGCAGGCTGTCTAGGGAAGTGATGCAATCACCATCCCTGAAAGTGTTTCAAAAGACATTTAGATGAGGAGCGTAAGGACATGGTTTAGTGGTGAACACAGCGGTGCTGAATTTACATCGGACTTGATGATCTCAAAGGTGTTTTCCAACCTAAATGATTCCAAATCGGTAAAAAAACCCCTATAAAATACAGAAAACTTTTTTTTTTTCCAGAAAAAGTAATTTGCTGATTAAATAGATAATTATCAAATAGTTAATCATCTTTTATTCAAAATATAAATAACTTCTCTAGAGGATGAGAAAGCTGAAAAGTGTCAGGCAAACAATTTTTCCTGTGACAGGCAGCAACAGCTACTGACATGGATCCAGCACAAGACAAGTTCTGTGGAAGTTCAGAGGTGTCAGTCCGATGATGCTCACTGGGACTCACATCTCACACCCTTCAACAGAGGAACTGCTTCTCAGAGCTCTGTCTAGAGATGATTATGAAACTCTTCTCAGTGACTCAACAACAATCACATGGCTGTGCCAACAAACATGTTAGCCTACAGAGAGCAGTGGGGGCATTTCATGAATGCAAACAGGATGTGGCAAGTATGAGGTTCAATCCCAGAAATTCTTCATCAAGGTTTTTCTTTGTGACAGTAAGTTAAGGATGCGTGAGAGTGAATTCTTCTGTTCTGTTTGAAACATATCATTGACATACAGGCTAAGATTAGCTAAAGCACCCAAAGCAGTGTCCAGATTTGCAGTTCCTCTAATGAACAATTCCTTTTTCCTTTTTTCCCTTTTCTCATTGTTAAGGATTTGCTTACTCTTTTTCCTGGTCCAAAAGCCTATAAATATGCAGAGAGAAGGAAAATGTGATTAATATTACAAAAACCAGTTCCTAGAGGGTTGCTATAGCAGTACTCAGCAGAATATCAGATGGAGGTAAAAGAAAGTAAGAACTGGACCATGAGGTCCAGAAACAGGATTGATCCTTTTCTAAGCTTTTCCTTTTATGTAAACAGTGCACAATGAGGAATGCCATGACTCAGCCTAGCAATATAACACTATTCCAATAAATACATCTTTATTTAATCAGCACTGGCATTTTGAAGAGTTTCAATCTCGCCTCAGAAACTCCTGGACACAGAATAGTTTTACTTTTCTTTTACATAGAATCTCATCTAATGGAATTCAATGAGAAACCCTTTCTGGCCTCTTCCCAAAGACCTGCATTTCCAGGGAACAGGGTGACATAATGGGAAACCACCGAAGAAGCTGTGATTAACCATCTCCTTTCCCAAAAGAACCAGAAAAATATTCTGGAGTGAACAGCTCTCTGGAGGAAGAACTATCTTGTGGTTTAAGTGGTCCCATGCAAGACCGATGAGCAAAGAACCAAATATTCACATCCATCCAGTATCTAATTTTGGAGTTCAGTCTACAGCCTCTTCAATCTGTGCTTTCATCAACACAATCTGAAGGTCTCATCAAGAAGGTGATGACAGAGCAGAAACCACTCACCACTTCTCCTTTTTTATTTTGAAAGAACTTACTGTTTGATCTTGTGAAAGGGACCTAGCACAGTAACTACACAATTATTTAGCTGAAAACCATAGTAAAGGATTTGCATGTCACTCATTAAAACAATGAGGAAGCATAGTTTAAAGTATGGATATGAATGAATTCTGGTGCCTTTTGTAGTTGTTCTGTTCTGTTGTCACAGTTGTTTGTACTGTACCAAAAAAAATTGTATTTAAATATATATATCTTTCATATTCCTTCCTTTGTCTTTTTTATGTCAATCACAAATTTCCTCTACCAGAAACTGTTTCATTCAGGACACTTGATATGACCGCCGGAAGACTGGCCAATGGATCCCTGTTGCAGAGAAACTGCAAATGTTTAAAACACTTGCACCCAAAGCAATTTAAGTAAGACCTCTGCTGCCTCTATTCCTTTTACTTAATAGATGGAATATGCCATTTTAACCCCCAGGAGAGCCTGAGACCTAGGTATAAATGGATACAAAGCTGTTATGCCTTCCCTCGGAACTGTGGAACCTATGCAGAAGACAAACATGTTTCATGTCTGGTATCTGCAATTCCTTGAATGAATTTTAGTCTTTTGCCCTACTTCTTGTGGATGGATCTTCCTTTTCTATCTACTTCAAAACAAAGCCAAAGTGGAAAAAGCTATGATCCAAAACTTGGTCAAATTTGTCCCTTCTTCACATAGCCTCTGGTTTTGCAAATCCAAACAAGTGTCCTGCATACATATCCCTTTATTTTCTCTTTCCACCAGTGAAAAGCGAAATCTTTTTCATGCCTTGCACTTTGAGAAAAAAAGTGAAAACAATATTTGTCAAACATGCTGATAAAAAGAAACATCTATCGCTGTTATTGAATTTAGCAGACACCAATGCGCAATCCTGAAAATCGGGAGAAACACACAAGGAAGCAGTTATCAAGAATTCAAGAGTTTTTCAAGGCCACAAAGCTATGAGAAAGTATAGTAACTCTGTGCACCAGTGTCCATAAAAGACTGGCTAAGATAAAAGCAGACTACTTTTCCCAAGATAAGAAAAGCAGGTGCCATTTTAACCGATGAATTTTCAATGACATAAAAATCTTCAATTGAGAGTCTGATTTTTTTCAGTAATACACCTCTTAGGTGAAAATTCAGAGAAGCCATACCACCATCTCTCCACCAGAACAGAATCTCCTCAGACAAAGAGAACAGGACATTTAATCAGATTTTGGCCTTGTGGATCGAGAAAGGAGAGGAGTAATTACTCTGTAGACGAAAATGAAACTGCTTCTGGGATCATATGCACAAAATAAATGACTTGGTTTTTGTACACATTCTAAGTTACTGAATAAAAACATTTTAAAACACCAAAATAAATAACAAAATAAATATAAAAATGTGCGTTATAATTAAAAATTATCAAAATGCATTTTCTAAGTGACGTTACTATCACAGTAGAAAACATATTTATTTGTGGACTTATAAATAAACATTTAGTTAACATCTATAATTCTCGTATTTAATAGAATCATAGCATTTAAATCATAGTGCTTAAATATTTTTGCATGGACTTGTAAATATGCCAAGAAACTTGAGAGCTAATTGAATTTTAATGTTCCATCAAAAATTACAATTTTCTAATTAAAAGTTAAATAGGATATTAGAAGCTGTCTAATTTTTGTTATGCGATGTTTCTTGCTGGGATTTTCAGTGCAACTTTGTGAATTTTAACATAACATTGTTATCTGAACCACACAGATACAATGATTTTCCATTTATTTTCACACTAAAATTTCTGAATCAAGGAAAAGATTGCTAAACATTTGGACTTGCACAATAGGAACACATCTTTCTATGGTACTTTGTTTTGGGAGCACCACGAAAAAGATTCTGGTTTTTAATATGCATGAATTGTGAAAATAGCAAGAAGCTTACTTAATGTTGTCAACGGAAATCTTTTGAAGCATTAGCTAAGCTGTCTAGAAAGGTGAATTTTTTACAGTTTCAGTCTGAAAGGGGTCCCATCTACCACCACTCTTTTCAGCAAGATAATGGAGTCTTGCTTATTGAAAAAAAAAACCTGTGCTGTTCCTAATTATCTCTTTGAAGAAACATGGTGTGGTCTTTTTAAGTTGTCCTAATCTCTATAGAGTTAAAGAAACTGTGACAGGCTACTTGAGTCACACTTTTTCCATAATGAAAGGTGATTTACAGAAAGGTTACAATGAAACAGTTCTTTACCTTCTTTCTCTATGGGTTGTGACACAGTGACAGCTGGTGAGAATGGGGTAAAGATATCTGAAGGCAAATGCAGGCCTTACTGAAATCGGTGATTTTTATCATTGGCCTCAAGGGGTCAGAGGTTTCCCCCGAGACTGAAGACTTGCGGAATCCAGGATCCCAAAACCTTGCTCCCACATGTAAGTTAGAGTAATCTGAAATGTGTTGTACCGTGCTTATGTAACCAAAATACTGCACAATAAATCTATTATGTATGTATTTTCCTTGTTTTGAAGATTCTCATTACCTGTGGTGTATATTAATGGCTCCTCTGTTATTTGTGCAGAGTACAAAGTTGCATAACTCGGAGAAAATTAAGTAAGCCCTGTGCAAGCTACCTCCATTCAGGTACCACAAAAAGGCTCTGCACTGTCCCAGGTAAGCACTGGCACGTGGTGTTGGCCCTCCCTTCACTGTTTCCTCTCTCTCTAGTCGAGCTCCAACACAGCACATTCCTATCTAGAAAGACAAGGCACAATCTGGCACCGAGCTCATGTTGCCACATTCCAGTGAAAGATCTATTTTGGGACAGATGAATTTGTCACTGCTGTCAGCCTCATTTTTCTATTGCTGTTGTACCTTATCACAAATGAGAAAGATAAATGCTGAAAATAAAGAATTTCTAATGTAACCTGAGCACATCCAGCAAGGAAGAACCTAAAGGACAAGGCCCATGAGAACAACATTCTGGTTCATTATGTTCAGAGCTGTCTGGAAAAGACATTGAGTAGTCCCCCACAAAAATTCCCCCACAAGTTCCTTTTTGAAGACTCTCCAATTACTGCTCTTCTCACAAGACGGCTCTTCCAGAGCTTCATTCCTCTGGTGATTAGAAACTTGCCTGGCAATTCTCTGGGGTTTTTTTCCACGAAAATTTCTATATCCTGTAAATTCAATTCTCCTCCCTCCAGTTAAATCTGAGATGCACTTGAATAAAATAATCATGTCTCCTCTTCATTGAAAATAAGTAAATCACTGCTGTCAACTGTCAGCAGCTTGGACGTTAGTTGTGAGATTAACAGCTGCTCTCCCATTACATAGACACACAAAATTGTTCCAGAGCAGAAAGCAAAAAAAAACATTCTATCAAGATTCAGCAGATGTAGCTCTTCTGACACCAGTACAGATGACAGTGAAGGAAACTAAAAGTCCAGCTTAGTATATGATGAACAACTGTGGAATTAAGCCATAGGTGTGTTAAAACAATGCAGTTTTCAGTTACTTTGCAATACATTGTAGATGAATCATCTTTAACTACCAACGAACTTGGGCATAAAAATACCTGTAGGCTACAGTTTTTAATTACAGCAATGTGTATTTTAGTTATCACTAATGGGCATGGAGATATCACTAGTATCAGTGCCATGTCTTCCTTTAGTCAAAACTTCAACTTTTTTCTGACTTTATTTACTTTTTCATCTAAACTTCTAGACTTCTTTGTCTTCTATGAATTTGTCTTATTTTCTACACTATATCGATAAATATGTTGTATAAGATTTCATTTCTTCAGCTTTGAGAGTTCTGCGTGATTTTATTCCACAGATATTTCTGCCATACCATGCAAGCTGCTACAGTGATAGACTTTGGAATGAAAAATGATTCAAAGATATATAAGGGGATGGCATCGTTTTGTCCTCACTCTGTAAACTTATTGAATTTTACATTCATTTCTTCCTAAACACACACTGCAGATATATACTGCTTCGTATTTCTTCCTGACCATAGCCATGTTCTACATCCCTGTGATGTACTCTTACTTCAGCTTTCGAAACTGATAAATCCAAGCGTGAACTTGCAGTTTGTTGTTGCTCATGAGCTGTACTACTCTGACTTCCCCATTCAAAAGCAAGTACATCTGAAGTGCCCTGTCACAGTTTGACGCTGGCTAAACGCCAGGTACCCACTAGAAATAATTCACTCATTTTCTTCTGCTATAGTTGAGCAGAGAAGGGGAAAACAAAACGAAGGCTTCATGAGTTGAGATAAGGATTAAGGGAAAAACACTCTAAGGCAAAACAGGTTTAAAATTTAAACAGTATAAAGAAAATTTATTATCAACAGAGTTAAAAGTGGGTCATGAGAACTAAAATAAACCTTTAGAAAAACCTTTTTCTTACTAGTCTCTCCCTCTTTCCCACCAACAATGAAGGGAGATAAAACATGGGGTTTTGGTCAGTCTTTCACTTTCTAAAAAATCTTTCTTCAGTTCATTCCGGGAAAGGAGTTCTTTTTTTCTGTTGTACTGAGGGGTCCTTCCCAGGGGAGACAGTTTTCTCTGGAATTTCTCTAGCTTGATTCTAGTTTTCACAAATAGTCGTCCCTCCCAACTCACTGTAACGTAAGTCCCTCCCATGGGAGATAGTCTTCCCAAAACTGTTTTAAGTGGGTCATTAGTTCATGGGTGTAGTCTTTTAAGGATAAGCTATTCTAGTTTGTAAACAAGGGCTCTCTTCCTCTGTCTCTGAAAACAAGCATCATCTCCCTCTGTTTGAGTTCCTCACTAGATTACAGATTTTCAGCACCCACTTGCTCCAGTGTGAGCACTTTTTCTCACGGACTGTGAGTGGATCTCTGCATCCCCCCGTGCACTTCATGCATTATAGGGAAACAGTTTGTTATATTACAGTCCTCACCACAGCCTGCAGAGAGTTCTCAACTCCGATGTTTGGAGCAACTCCTCTCTCTCCTTCTTTTCACTGACCTTGGTGCTGCCACGTTGGTTCTCCTCTCCTGTCTTCACTTTTTCCTTTTCTCTGACTCAGAATAAAGTTGTTGTCCATAGGTATTTTGCAGTGCTGAGAAGTTGATCTCGTCTAGATTCCATGTTGGGGAATTGCTCGCCATGTTTTCGTCGCTGGCCACATCATCCCTGCTGGCACCACATGGGCTGTGCCAGTCACCACAGCCCTGGCTCCGTTCAGCACCTCTCTTCATGCAGGATGCCAGAAAGGAGAAGCTGCTGCCGCTGCTTCTGCCCTTCTGTTTGCAGCACGGATGGCTAAAAACGGCTAAGCAGGCGAAGTTCACTGCGAGCCGTGCCGAAATGGCAGCGACTGCATGGCCCCGGCCCCATGGCCCTGGCTGTGTGGTTCCCCCCCTGCCCTGGGAGGACTCTGGCCACGCAGCCCCCCCAGCCCTCCGAAGAAAAAGAGAATGCCTGCGCTTTTTTTCCTTCTTAAATATGTCATCACAGAGGCATTACCAACTTCCCTAACTGGGCCAGCAACCTGTGCATTGTCCGAGCCTTCAGCGATTGGCTCTGTTGGACATAGTAGAAACTTCCAGGAGCTTTCACAAAGCCATCTCTGTGGCTTCTCCCACCCCCACCAAAAACCAGGCTGTGTTAAACCAACACATGCCCACATACCAAAATCACAGCATTCCTGAGCTACCACTTTCCCTTGAGGATGTGAAGACAGGCTGCGAGACTTGGGGTTGTATAGACTGGACAAGGCTTTTTAGGGATGCACTACAGCTGCCCTCCAGTACCTAAAGGGGACCTGCAAGTGAGCTGGAGAGCGTCTTTTCACAGGGGCATGTAATGATAGAAAAAGGGACAATGGCTTTAAACTGAAAGGAAGAAGTTTTAGATTAGATATTAGGAAGAAATTATTTATTGTGAGGGTGATGAGACACTGGAAGAGGTTGTCCGGAGAAGTTGTGGATGCCCCATTCCTGGAAGTGTTTAAGACCAGTTTGGATGAAAGTTGGTCTGATGAAAGGTGGCTCTGTCCATGGCAGGGAGTTGGAATCAGATATTCTTTAGGGTCCCTGCCAGCCCAAACCATTCTCTGATTCTGTGATTCTACGCGCATGAATGAACGAGTTCCACTTTACAGTTCTGCACTCCGTGCATTAAAGCATGTTTCACGTTACCCAACAGGGCCTGCTGCCAACAGCATCACCTGGTTTAATACGGAAATGTGAAGATGCATTAAGGGGTGGATGGAACACTAATACAAAGCTAATGTTTGTGAACCCAAAGGGTTCATTCTGAAAGCAAACGTGAAATTTGAGGAAGCCATAAAGCATGCCAAACCCAGGAAATCCCTCCTCATACACACCTCTTTATACCTGCATTATCAAGTACAAGAGCGTTCTTTCTTAGACTTCAGTTCTGCAAATGCTCATACACAGAGAAAATACGTTTCCTCAGAGCAGTCTTGCTGTTTTCCCTGAAAGAACTTTAGTGTGCAAAGCTAAGCAAGCACAAAGAAATGTGAAGAACACAGACCTTCTTTTAAACACTATCTTAGTTCTCCCTTTGTTTATGGCACTGTAAATCTCATGCATACCCTCTGGAGTTGAAATAAAACAGGTGAAAGTGACTAAAATAATAAAATCCACCGTAAGAACAAGACCTAGAATGGGGACAAATGTAAAATTCAATAGATACAGTTTCTTCTCAAGATCCCAAATACCATAGATCCTCTGCATAAAACCTCAGGATGCAAACATAACACAATTTATTTAACATTAGCATGACAGACACTCCGCACCCTTTCTGGCCACTGTGGAAAGTCAACAGGAAATGTGTCATCAAGAAATCTTTTTCCCCTTTCTTGATAGATCTTACAAGAAATCAAATCCATCTTGCATTGAAATCCTGGTCCCACTGAAAATCTCCAGCAAAACTGACACTGGGTTTAAAATACAAATGACAATATCTTAGTTGATCCGATTCAAGGTCTCCATGACAGCCAGCGATAGCCACTGGAAAGTACAAGGCAGAGCACGCAAACAATAGGCCCTGCCCTGGCAAATAACTTTAGTGTTTGGACAAATGTATTCAAGATTTCATTTATTTTACATCACTTAGAAATGATCAGTCCAAGTCCTCAGGTAAAACTAACCTTGTTCCTGTTAGCAGTCTGGGAGGAAAGCGTTGTATTCTTCACAAATGGATGCCATAAATATTACACCATTCATTCTGGAAAGCAGAGAGAAGAATAAATATTTTAATTCCAGCATTCTGATTCATTTTTATCAGTAATGAGGACGAAAAGGCAATCTCTAGCTGAGCATGCTTCATAGGAGAAGTAATTTCATTCTCCTGCTTTGAACTTTCCCCTGAACCCAGAATCCTACACCTAGGCAAAGGCTACAGGATGCCTCTTCAATGCTAAGTTACGTGCATTTGTATCTGATGAAAGTTTTTAAGAAGTTTCTCTGATCTTCATAAAGTTCTATGACTTTCATCAGCCACTGAAGGTTTCCAAATTCATCTGTGTCCAAAACAGACAAAAGGAAAAGGATGTAGTTTTATTTCTTCTTATCTGAGACTTTAAATAAACAGATATAATCTGTCTATTGTTTGAATCATAAACAACTGTCCATTGAGAGTGACCTTCAGCATGCTGTATTGAGAAACTTACAGAACATGTAACATTAAGGTACATTTTTTTTGAATAGAAGGATTCCGCCATGCCATTTATAATCTCTGTAGAATAGAAACTATCAAGCCATGCAAAAGTTTCCAAAATTCCCTGTTAGAGAAAGAAAAAAAAGTCATTGAAGTAAAATGCATCATTTAAGTATTTCATGTGTGCTTTCCTCCACTACTAGCAAAGAATCAAAATTGTAAAAATGTAAGTAGGTCAATTTAACATTTTGACTACTAGTGTTAATTTTCATTTCCATGGAGAAAAGTTTTAACCACAACAGAATGTTGCAGATGAAGACACGCCTTCTCATTTACTTCATTGCCCATTAACATTGTCAATATTTAGGCTATTGGAACAGGCAGATAAAGAAGATGGGAAACACGAGGAGAACTGTTTAAGAGATATCTGTTTCAGTAGCCTGCGGCAATTTCTAAAGAACTTGTAGGAAGAGAAAGGGAGAAGGAATGGATGGTAAGCTTTAAAATGGAAGAGGTTGATGTGAGATGGAATAAGGTTGGTGAAATGACATCTGGCAGTAGATTGTAGTGAAGGGGAATGGAACCAAAACCACCAGATGAGTAAGTGTCAAACTTCCCCAAGCTACAGACTTGGGGAAGACTGGCTAGAAAGCTGCCCATTGGAAAAGGACCTGGGGATGCTGGTCAACAGAAGCTTAACAGGAGCCAGCGTGTGCCCAGGTGGCCAAGAAGGCCGATGGCATCCTGGACTGGATCAGCAATGGTGTGGCCAGCAGGACCAGGGCAGTGACCATCCATCCCCCTGTACTCGGCACTGCTGAGGCCACACCTCGAATCCTGTGTTCAGTTCTGGGCCCCTCACTGCAAGAAAGGCATTGAGGGGCTGGAGCGTGTCCAGAGAAGGGCAACGGAGCTGGGGAAGGGTCTGGAGCACAAGTGCTGTGAGGAGCAGCTGAGGGAGCTGGGGGTGTTTAGCCTGGAAAAAAGGAGGCTCAGGGGGGACCTTATCACTCTCTACAACTGCCCGGTGGGCAGGTGGGGGTCAGTCTCTTCTCCCAGGTAACAAGCAATAGGACGTGAGGAAATGGCCTCAAGTTGCACCAAGGGAGGTCGGCATATTAGGAAGATTTTTTCACGGAAAAGATTGTGGATCATTGGAACAGGCTGCCCAGGGTAGTGGTGGAGTCATCAAGCCTGGAGGTAGTTAAAAGACGTACACATGTGGTCCTTAGGGACACGGTTTAGTGGTGAATACAGCAGTGCTGCATTAATGGTTGTACTTTATGATCTTTTCCAACCTAAATGATCCTAAATAGGGAAGGAAGTCCCTAGAAAATAAGCAACTTTTTCCTTTTACAAAAAAATAATGTAGTTATTAAACACTTTACTCTCTCAAAGTTTGGCTTCAGTAGTAGAAGCTGAAAGGTGTCATGATCTTGGAAAAAGTTCTGAACTAAGGATCAGAAATAGATGATATAATCCCCATATGGAGGAAAGAAGGACCCGTGACTATTTTCTACAGTTTGTTTCAGCTGACTGAAGCATTTTCTGTTGCCTATTTTAGGACAAAATAAATCATTTCCTAGTGTTGCTTGTTTGTCATTCTTTTCAACAGGAAAAGCACATGTGACCAGCTAACATTAGAGGGTTACCTTGATCATGAGCTTGTAGACACTGATGTAGCAATCAGACAGGGAGAAGTTCCCCATCCAACTGATTCATACTCGTCTGCCCACTCATCCTCCAATGTATCCACAAAAGAAAACAAACAAACAAACAAACAAAACCCCATGAAGGTATGCAAATTTAACCGGCATAAAGCTGAATGCCTGGTGGAGAATGTGGGAAGAATAAAAATGTATTTTGAAGAATAAATATAAATATCTATAATAACCAAGAGAGACCACTGGGAAAGCTTTAACATTCCAGAAATTTCTGGGTTTGTGTCTTGTAGGCATCTCAGACACTGCCCATGAACAACTGAATAAAGGTTCTAGGAGAAGAGAGGGAAGACGAGCTGCTAGGAGTCAAAGTGTGACACAAACCACACAGGACTGAGGGCAACAGGACTGAGAGGCAACACTCAGTGGCTCATTTCATTAAAAAGTATAAAGAGTGGGAAGAAAGACATTTCATGTTGTTTCATAAGTAGGTTCAACAAGACAGAGAATGTGAAGATCAGTGACCCTGTAGATCTGAGATGAGGTCATGGTAACTTGCCATAAATCAGAAACTATGGGTTTAGAGAGAAAATGGTAATCTCCAGTTCATTGTTATAAGTTTGTCAAAAGGTATAGGTTTTCATTATAATTAGCATTCCTAAATAGTTACTTGATCCTTCCTTTTGCTTAATGTAAATCTGTTATTACTCAAAGACTAATTGCTGTCCATTGTGCAAAAGTTCACCCCACACAAACAAGGATGCACACCTGAAGAGTAAAATAATGTGATTTTTAATGAACCGTCCTGTGAATCAGAGAACACAAAAGTACCTCTCTTCATTGCCTTTGAGTTCAGCAAAGTCCTTATCAGACACTGCACATAATTACACTTCTGCGTCTTCAAACACAAAACTCAACATAATTGGGTCCCTCTGTCATGCAAAAGTTTTGCTGCCAAGCCAAGAAGCACAGCTCATGCACTATGAGCGGTGTGACAAATCACGCTTGACAAACTCAGATTAGTCAAAGTAAACAGTTTTGAAGCAAGAGTAGTTTGAAACTGCGTCTTCAACAAACTGCGAAGAATGAGTGTATTCATTAGCAATCTAATGGTCAAGCCTAAGTACACTGCAGGTCTGTATGGAGATCATTTCCATAACAAGGCCATTTAGAACTCCGTAGCCTCATGTTTGTATAACTCTTGTCAAATCTAGAGTTGAGGAACTGGGCTGGAAAATTTGATTTGAGAATGTGAAGAGATTCACAGTGGGAAATGCAACCCAGAAATCTATTCTTTCAACTACAGAAGGCTGGCATCCTCACTAAATGCTGGTTAACTTAAGAAGTCCTGGGACTTCTCAGAAGGGAACAGGGTTTTGCGTGATTAGGTCCTAATTGGAGGAAGTACTTGCTTCACTGTTTCATATAACACAGCTGGACATCTATTGAATTTTCTGGACTAGATTTTAATGAACAACTCTTTGGCATATCTTTTTTTTTTTGTTTCCTCCTAGCTAGGCTTTTAGGAAGAGTAGAAGATGAAAGGATTGTTATTCTTCTTCCACTGAATTTCTATTTAAACCCACTGAATTGATGTGTCCTAATTTCTGTAGATTACATTCTCCTGGCAACAGTCCAGAAAGTAGGGAATAAGTTTGGTCTGAGTCTACTGAGTAGAGGAACATGCAGACAAAACCACTTGTTTGCCATGAAACACATTCAGCCACAGTAAGTACATCCAGTACAAATGGTAAATGCAAATATTGCAAAAATTAATTGCTATAGAAGAGAAAGGGTGTCAGTACATCCGATACACCGAATTGCAGAGAGTACAAGCTAGGGCAGACTGTCCAGCTACAACTTAAATTTGCCCTTCTGTGTGGTGTTAGTCTTGCATTTACTGTCCTTCCTATTGGTTTAAGACAATGCCAGAGGTACATCCTGTTAATGCACAGGGATGACCTTGTAAGACCACAAGGAGCTAAGCATTCAAGCCATGTTTTGACATAGCCTCTTAAAGTTTTGACATTCACCTTATCTCATTTCAAAGACAAGGAACTGGTTATACAAACCTCAATTTCCCAGTCAAAATACCCATTGTCCCAATCAGATCACTTTAGAAAAATTGTGTACCTTCCTTTTTAAAACATAAAGAAGATATCTGAAGGTATATCTTTATTCCGAGAAAAATATCCAAATGCCCAATAATCAAATCCTACAAATATTTACAATCAAGGTAGCTGCATTAGTAGCAAGATTACCATATAGGGTGAGCAGCACTAAGTGTTTGGAGCAATATATCTCACTAAAGTCTCTCAGTAACAGAAATTTATATTTGGACATCAGATTACAAATAAACTGGTTTACCTCAATACTCAAAAAACCATATTGTAAGTCTCCTGGTGTTTTAGTCAAATGAAATATTTTGTTTGACCTTAAATATTTTATTTGCTTCTTTTAAAATTTTAGGTATTGTAGATTTGAAATATCATCAGTAGCACGAAACTATTTTATCTCAAAGTTGCAAAATAATCAAATATTTAGGAAGGGCTGAAATTATGTAATGAATTGGGGCTGAGCTCACAAACTGTTCTATGCAACATGAAAGTGCATTATTTTAACAGATGACTCGTTTCCCTGGAAAAGTTCATTCCATTCTATTTCTGCCACCTTTTGAAATGTGTTAGCAGCGTGCACCCTCCTCTGTTTCTGCACTGCAGGTACATTTGCACAAGGTGTATACACACATCTCCAGTTGTTAGTGACAAGTACAAAAGCGGAAATTGGACTGGTCAGAATCATTGTTTGGAATTAGTTATCACCAGTTATGTACAAGTGTCTTCTTCATCCATCTTTGAGTACACTCACAACAACTTTCTTCCTAAAATATTTGATCCATCTATTATCATATTGCCATCTCCATAATAATCTTGGGCTCGGGAGTGGACTCCAGCTTATATAAAATACAAATAGGTATAAATCACCTAACAGGAAGATTGAAGATTGAATCACATCCGTAGATCCAGAGAAAGACAGTGAGGGGAACTGGTTGTGAAAAGGAAGTTCTGTCAGAAGATACAAAGCTAGTAGATCACTTTTCCTCATTTTGTTAAACTCTGGACTGTAGTTTTGATTAACCTTGCAACACAAGCCTGAAGGAATAACTTAATATGATTTTTCCTCAGAAAAGGAGGTGCAAACTCTTTCATAGCCTGGAAAGCACCAAAATAAAGAAGGCAGGATCTTCGGGTCCCATAAGGGCTATGTGGGGCTCCAAGGACTGCTGCAGACTTCGTGGGCCAGATCCTGATCTCATTGCCCTGGCTAAGCTGCAGGGCTTCAAACAGCCCTAGTCAAGCTAGTGGGAAAGGGTGAAGAAAGAAGCTGTTACCAGCAAGAGCTGACGATACCTATAAAGCAATGCCTGTAGTCCTTACTCAGACAGACCATCTCCTTCCAGATGGAAGGTGAATATGGCTTCAGTAGATAGAGGGCCCTGAATTAGCTCCCAGGAACTGATTTGACTTCAAAGGGTTATTTTAGGTCAATTCAAAAGACAGCTGAGGCCCACATAAGTCAAAGTCTGTGGCTGGGTTACAGAAACTGAAAAGCAGAACAACAAGTGCATCACTTTCAGACTGTATCACCACAGTATTTCTGGTCATCCTTCTGGATGGTCTGGTTTTGAAATAACCATTGACGAACACCATATGATTTTGTTTAATTTTATTTTCAAGAATAGCCTTCAGTACTATAGGATCCCCGGTTGCATCAAAAGCTGGGTGGCCAGCAGAACAAGGGACGTGATTCTCCCATTCCGCTCTGCTCTCGTAAAAACCCACCCGGAGACCTCCATCCAGGTCTGGGGCCCCCAACATGAGAAGGACATGGACCTGGTGGAGTGAGTCCAGAAGACAGACATGAAAATGATCAGGGGGCTGGAGCACCTCTCCTATAAAGAAAGGCTGAGACAGTTGGGGCTGTTCAGCCTGGGGAAGGGAAGGCTTTGAGGAGACCTTAGAGACATCTTCCAGTACCTACAGGGGACTACAAGACAGCTGGAGAGAGATTTTTTACAAGGGCACATAGTGATAGAACATCTGGGAATAGCTGTAAACTGAAAAGGAGGAGGTTTAGATTAGATAAAGGAAGAAGTTCCTACTGTGAGTATAGTGAAAAAAGGGAACAGGTTACCCAAAGAAGTTGTGGGTGTCCCATCCCTGGAAGTATTCAAGACCAGGTTGGATGGGGGTCTGAGCATCCTGGTTGGATGGAAGGTGTCCCTGCCCATGGCAGGTGGGCTGGAACTAGATGATCTTCAAGCTCCCTTCCAACCCAAACCACTCTCTAAGCACTTGGGAGGTAGGATTTTCTCTTAACGACTGGCTTCTGTGTCTTCTGACCCCAACACATGCCTACTTTGAGGCAGACTGGCTCCTGTCAGTTCTCTCCTGTACTTGCAGTGTCCTTCAGCTTCCTCCGATGCTCATTCTGAACAACAACTCACATCCAGAAACGGCATTGTGTCTTTCAACAGGATAGCCTGAGATGTGGTTGGAGTGGCAAATGTGTGATCTGGGCACGAGGTTTCCTCTGTTCCACAGCCTGTGTTAACAGCAGTTTCATTCATGCTGCCTTCCTTACTCACCACTACTCAGTCAGTGCTAATGGAAAATAGAAATGACAGAACATATATTTGCTTCTGAATTTGCATTTTAATTTTTTGCCTAAAATATCATCATTCTTAGGTTATCTTTCAGAGGCTAGACATATTGCCTCTTGTGTTGACTGTGATTCCTGTCATGAACAACTTCTGAACCTGCTGTTTTCAAACTGCAATATCTGCCACAGGTTTATAGATAGTTCTTTGAGGAGAGCTAAGAGCTATGCTCAATGTGTCAGGAATATGATCAAATTAATGCAAACTTTTTTGGGGTTTCATATCCCTGGAAAGTTGGATGCTCAGAAAGTCACAAAGATAAAGAGTCTCAATGTGGAATTCCTGATGTGGAGACACAGCAGTTCTCTCCCTCCTCTTGGTTTCATATGAATGTGACAGCTTGATCTTTGTCATCCTTACACACAGGCTGCAGAACTAATACTGGCTGCATTGCTCTAGAGTTGTAGAATTGTAACACAGTAGAAAGGTGTCCTCTTTTGGTAATACCTGGAATGCTTCACTCTGATGAAAATTTAATTTAGTAAGTAAAAATCTTAGAAACAAAAGAATCTATTAAAAAAATTGAATATGGTCTCTGACCTCTGCACTGCCAGTGTGATTGCCATAGTCATACTCACATAACCTCCCATCTTTCAAAATTTCAAAGAAACATCAACTAATGTGTGGTCAAAACATACTTGTACATCAAATAATAGAAGTAAGAAAGAAAAGAATAACCATGATGTGCAGCTGAGCACTGTGCAGAGTGTGTGTCTGTCAGCAGTTTCATGCTGTGATGACATGGCTGTGCTGCTATAACAAGGATAGCCATCTGCTTGGGCCTCTCTCATTTCCCAAGATTTTCCCAAGAACTGTTTTCTTGGGAATCAACCTGAGCATCACTTCCTTGTCCTGCATTGCAAAAGCATAAATTCCCTTTAGCATAGTAGCCCAAATATTTGAATATATGTTTTGACCCTCAAAAGTGCTGGTCAGAAGAGAGACGGTGACGCTCTAACAGTACCTGTTTACTATTCATTCTGAAAGCATAATATGATGATACTATTCCAAACATCCATAAAGTGACACAGACATTTTTCCAGAATTGTCTGAACAATAAAATACCACTGTATGTAATTCAAAAGTAAGAATCCTTTTGCTCTGCTAGCTAGTGTAATGCCATTATTATCATCCAAAATAAACATTTGAAATAAATCTGAGAATTTTGCTTCTATAGAAAGAATTGTAAAAGATACAGATGCTGATTATTTTTAGGGAAAAAAAGCTTCTTGGATTTTTTTAAAAACTACTTCCTGAAGCCACATAGTCAGTCAAAATCCATCCTGGGTCTACCTTCATTGCTCAGAGAAATTAGATCATTAGGTGATGCTATTTTAGAACACTCAGTTTTGTGGTCACTACAGAACAGGCATAGGATTTCAAAGCATGTGGCCAAACACCAAGGTTTTTTGCCTATTAGCAGATTTTAACCTTGTCTTTATGGTATGGGTAGATTTTGAGCAGTGGTCTATAAGTTTGTCACCTTGATTTTAGATTGTAATGCACCATTACCTTCAGACAAATAAATTCATATTAAAAGAAAAGGTAAAGAAGAGATTTTGTGTCATTCTCTTTAAACAATACCAAAAGGTAGATTACAGTAACTCTTCAGGAAGTGATGAACACTTGTAGCTTCCTTATGCCTGCAGACAATATCCCACACACAATGGGAAATTCCAGTGTCAACTGCTTTGGATGTACTTAGTACTATTTTTATGAGGCTATAAACAAAGCAGAACTTCCTAGACTGAAGAATAAAATATTTGTATATCAATATGGATATTTCTTAACTTTCCTTATATGCAATGATACAGATGCATCAGGAAGAGGTGACAAAGAGTCAAAAGGGACTCTAAGGAATTCAAGGCATGTGACACCTCTGAACTCTTTGTAACTGCAAAGTGAGGACACCAATATAAAAATAAGAGTTTCTAAACGTGTTTGATTTCTCTGTGTTGATGGTTTGTTTCTGTTATTTGGTTGTTTGGTATTTTTGTTTTGTTTTGTTGGGGTTTTTCTTTTGTATATCAGCTGTCAAAAAGAAGGTTTTCTTCTTAGAGAAGTGATGAGAATCTTCCTGCTATGTCACCTTCTCATGCAAGCACTGCTGAGGAAGGACAACATGTTTTGGTCTTAGCATGTACAGGGCATTTGAAAGTAAGTAAATTAACAGGGAAGAAAAATACAAGGACTATTATCCTCCAGGTTCAAGTTATACTCGTTTCTGCTTGAACTGACTACAAGAACTGCCATCTAAAATCCAGTATGCATTTTGCTACAACAAGAGAACTTTTTCTTTCCATTTATGGATGTCCTGTTGTGCTAGCATATGTATAAGGATGTGAAGGAGAGGAAACAGGAGATTATACTCACTGAGATGAAGAGGAACTTCGGACAACAGACTATGTCCCAGAAGCTCAGTTATTTACCTCCTACCATCAAAACCTTTCTGATGGTTTCCAGGAGCTCTGGATCCTGTCCAGAACGATGAAGTGGCAAACCAGGAAGTGTGAAAACCCAAAACCACTTGCGTGCAGCAGCTAACAAGCCGGGCAGGTCCATGTTGACCTTCAGTCAAAACTGGGGGTTTTCCACCAAGGATCTCATACTGCAATATGTGCCAAAGGGTTGAAGAGCAATAAGTTCAGAAGAATCCTTTTAGGAAGAGTTTTTACTGCTCCCTTCTCTTTCTGTGCTCAAATGGGGAGCAGGTTTATTTGCCTGGAAGGTTTAGGGTTGCTGCACATATTCTCAGCAGTTGTCATTCATTATCCCCTCTCAGTTCTCCATCCACAGTGCTGCTGCACTTGAAAATGACTATACATTTCCTTTGTAGCACCTACCATTGAAACATATTCTTCTGGCAAACCCTTTACCATATATGTTCCTCATTTCAGGCCAAATTTGACTTTCCCCAAGGAAATGACTGAAGGGTCAGTACCCCGGGAAACTTCAGTCAAAAACATAACAAAATCCAAGGACAAAAGTTAAATAATATCTTTTCTCTGTGCTATGAAGAAATTCAAAATAGATTATCAAAACTGTACCTTCTGGTCTGAAAATCCTAAGTTCCATGTGTTTGGTTTACTACAATGTATCACTGAATGCAAAAATTGTTGTCATGTCAAAACAATGCAAGTTTCTTGTGAAACCTAAACTATATTTTCAAATCTGATATTAAACTTAATGTATTTTTTTCTTTTGTTAGGACATGATCTGTTCAGTGGGTTAAGATAACTCATGAATTTGACCATTTCCTTGGGCACGCTCACAGTATAAACATTTTTTAGCTCAGAGGAATTTTACCCTTTCTCTTGTGCCCTTGGGCCAGAATACAGGTCTTGTATGGCAAGTTGAACAGAAATGCTCCCCATATGTATGGCTAGACTTCTCTCTTCCCCTTGAACACATCATAGTATAATAGCATTTATTCCAATATAAAATTAGATTAATAATTTGCCAAGGCCTGGAGGGAATATAATAATTACACGTAAATGGAATATGTGAATATCCTTTAAGGATATTAGTCCTCATTGAAAAAAAAAATAGTAAGACCCCACTTGTCTAGTGAGAAGAACTTACATGTCCTCTGAAAAATTAGCTCAAGAAGAGCACCTTTCACTGCATAACATTCTGGAACAAATCTAAATATTTTGGTATGTATGTAACAGATTGAGCTAAAATCCAGAATGCAGAATAATGAATAATTTATTTACAGTTAATTTTGCTCCAGCAAGGAAAAAAAAAATCCTGCAGTTATGACTACTTGCACAGTGACCTTACTGAAAACCTTTAGATTAAGTTCACACTCCTCTTGACAGCATTACTTTCTTCTGCTTCTTCTGCCTCCCCTTTTGGTGAGAACACTTACTATATTCTGTTGGGAAGGAATAGTTCAATAAACTGTTGATAAGCAATGTGCCACCTCTACAAGTTGGATCCAAAATTTTAAATAGTTTTTTTGCATTTGGTCAAAATGTCTTAGGCTCTCAAAAAGATGTGTGAGCTCTGGCTTTTTTTTTTTTATTTTTAAGGCAAATCAGTGTTTTTTCAGTGGATTTTCATTCCTATTTCAAAGTCTTTCACTCCTCTGGGATCTCACTCTTCATGTCATCTGTGCATCAACCCTCTCAGTGAGTCCCTAGCACTTCAGGGCTCTCTCTAACTGCAGGAATGCTCCCAGTAATATGTGAATGAAGGATACAAAGGATATTAAGATCCCTTTGATGATTTGCTGGTAAGTAACACCATGAGAGTATTTAGAGACTGCTTATTTGAATCAGCTTTTTCCATTAAATTTTGATCCAGTTCTCTCGAGCAAAAATAGACATAGACATTTTCATTGTTCTGATGAAATTCACAAAATACTTCGAAGAAATACAGTAATTTTTCTCTGGGATTAGCAGAAAATGCAGGCTTTGAAAGAGGAGTTGGTTGGCAAATGTAATGTTGAGAGAAAAGAAAAGGTGTAAGTGTAGTACTTTTTTACATGTACACTTCACTTTGCAGAATACACTAACTGGCTCCATCAGGCAGCTGTCAATAGACCCTGTAAATTACTTCCATTGTGCTTGGAACAAAACCACGGTTGTAGAGTCTTAAAACTACAAGCGGGGTCTGCTGAGGCCTCTAACATGCTGCAATTGTTTCTACAGAACTCAGGAAAGGAAAAGCAGATGTTCCTCAGCCATTTATACTGACATCATGTTGTTTTGTGCCCAGAAAAACAGTGCTGGCCATGGTCCAGCACATGATAATTTCTTAACCTCAGCAGTGTTCATAGTCTTGCGTAATTCATAGGAACTATGAGCAAGTAAAAATCAATTAAGGTTTGGCTGGGTTTTTTCCTAGATTTCATCTACCTGTTTTCCTGACTCTCAGGAACATACATACAATTACAAATAGGTAGAATTCCTGCCTGGATGTTAGTGTCCAGAGGCATCACAAGGACGCGGTCAGCCTGCAGCTGTTGATCTGAATACAGAGCACTCCTTTATGTGCATGCATGCAACTTTGAGCACTTGTGTGCTTTGCACAAGCTCTTTCAGGATACTACCACCTGTTGTACTGCAAGAAAACGAAGCATGCAAAGTACATCTGGTCATGCAAGATAGTACCTGAAAAATCACTCGTTTTCATTTGCACCACAGGTCTAAAGCTCAGAGACTGTCATTCCGGTTATCTTGCTTCTCTTGGCCTTAAACCCAACTGGCCCTGAGGAATGAAGATCCAGTTCTCCAGAGAGAGTGGTAGACAAATGAGTGGTGTCTTTTAACCTGCTTTTCTTAAAAGTACTGTGGAGACTCTGAAGCATCATCAAGCAATCTGCTGCAAACTCAACTATCTTGGTGTTAGAGCAGTTGCCCTACCTGCTAAGCTGAATCTATTCACAGCAGACACTTCCTTCCCGTTTGCCAGTTTGACCTGTGTAGCTGTGGGGTGATATCATGTCTTTCTTCAATCCTTTCTGCTCTAGATCTAGCAAGCCCATTGTCCTGATCATTTCCACAGAAATTAGGTTTAAAATAACATTCCTGTGGCTCAGCTCTCTGCCCCCTTCTGTTGGTTCCCACCTTTCTAGATGTATAGTGTACAAAACTGTGTGTGAAACTCTCCTCAGAGATGTACCAGCACCTCTTGAGGCAGAACAATGATTTCATCTGTTTCACTTCCGGGATAATATTTGCCTTTTTCAAAAGAGCAAAACACTCTTTTTACTCCCATTCAACTTGTGATCAGCTATTAACCAGCTACTTATTATGCCTGGTGATGTGCAATATTTAACCACAATCACAGCACATGATTTTAATTCGTTTTTGAACTGCACTGTTCGACTGGATCTTGGAGGTCAAAAGATAGGTTTCCAACTAAAATGTGTATAACTCTCTGATTTAAAATGCAACAGCAGATTCTTCAAGGCTTCGCTCTTTCTATCCACAATACTTGTACTTCACATGAAATTATTAATTAAAAAATTCTCTACTTGATTTTGATTCAGAACTTTACAACTTATTATTGTCTTATTTTCTGTTACAGGGCTTTCATACCAGCTATCTACTGTTGTGGGATTCTCTTCTTTCAGTTCCACAGGGATATATATATTCTATAATCATTAAAAGATAATGTAACTTCTGTTGGTTTTTCCATGCTATGGGAAAGAAATCCAGCTGTTGGGAAGAATCTGGAAGCTGTGAAGCAGCTGATTAAAGTCCTAGTTCACACCAGACCACTTCTAAGTACACCACTGCAGCTCTCACCAACATAGCCCAGCTGAGCTGTGTGAATTCCTTGTCCATCCTCGCCCACTCTGCAGCATAGTAATCGTGCTATAACCATGTACTTACGTTTGTAAGGTAAACATGATTTAAGAATAAATAGTTAGAAATATTCGGAGTGTTGCATTTTAAAAAAACCTCAAACAAATAACTAAGAATCCTAGAAAAACGCACCAGTTTTGCTCCTGCCTTACCACCAGGCCACAGCTTTGCTCCCTGCCAAACTAGGGCAGATACTTGGTTTTGAGGTCTCTCAGATTCTGCTTCTACAAATCCACAGACTTTTTCTAATTACCGAGTCATCTCATTCATACATTTGAGAGCACCTTTAGCTGTCGCAAACATGCATCTGATAGGTAGTCACTGACCTTGGTCTGAAAGTTCTCCCATTCGTGACAGTGAAATGAAAGCTGTATTTTATTTTCTTTGGTAATGTTCAAAAGATGTTAGTAGCAGCAGTGTACACTTGCCTAGTACAGATGAAGTAAGCAAATCACTCCTCCCCCCACAAGGAAATTACATTGTAGTGTCATTGTCTGATGTGGCTGGAAAACTGCTGAAAAAGATACACACTCATGTTCAAGTGGTTTGCCTTCCCAGTTCACTGAGGAAGTGGGGATGACTTCCCAATCTCTGTAAGGATGATTTACACCCCATGATAGCTCAACCAAGTGAAGCCTTCACACAGTTCGATTGGCAAGTCAGTAAAGTTATGTGAGGTGGCATCCCTAAAGCGGAAGCTGGCAGAAACTGGTTTCAAGCATTGTTACAGAAATTTTCCTTTTCACAATTAACAGCGAAATTTTTCTCATTAGGTGTAAGCACATTCAGCTCTTTTCTCTCAACAATTTCTCCTCCTATCAATCTCCAAACATAAAATCTCACTGTTCAAGTAGCATAATATCCCCTTAGCTGCTTAGTGTATTCATTTGCTGCTTGTTCACCATATGAAAAGTGTATTGCCATCCTGAGATATGCTCCTGTCACACTTTCTTCCATTCACACCATTAAAATGTATGCATTTCACTGACCCTTATGTACAGAGTCTTTAATGATAGAACATCTTTCTACCTTCTTCCATTACGCTTGGCTTGCAAGTTAGGGTTGTTCCACTATAAAATCACATGGTGTGAACAGCCTGCTAGCATGTATGTACTCTATAAAAAATAAGTAAATAATCATGTTTTCTAATTTCATGTTTCTCCTCAGTTTAAGCTCATATTAAAAGACAAATTTGCAAAGAAATAAGGCATATATAAATTCATGAAAATATTATGTAGAAAAAAAAAGAATCATGGGAAATGTCTTACTGGAATAGAGTTGAATTCTGTAGGGGTAAAAATTACATTATAAGCCATAGAACAGGCCAGCTATACACAGGTCCAACAGAAAAAACTGCCAATCACCAGAAAAACAGTTGTTCAAATATTAAACCAAATTTGCAACCTAAAGACCTTTAGTACAAACAGGTGAACTTTGCTTTCATGCAACAATGCCCACAGATTTGGCTTGATGGGCATCTATAGAGTGGTTTTATGATTAGCTGCAGTTTTTGATTGGGCATGTATGGTTTAGGGGTTTTTTGAAGCCTGAGGGCAGGTATGACAATCCATGGCAGAACTACCCAGAAGCCCAATCCTACTCTGACAATTACTGCAACTGCCCTCAGCGTTTTAGGTCAGATGTCCTAAGTGAAACTAGAACAGTAAGAAATTTTTATGTCTTCCAAGGAACTATGATAATAAGGCAAGGAATTTAGTCTATTAATTCTTCAAATACTGGTGTCACCAATGGCATGATGCAATTGCTCTTTAAAGATCTGGCACTGTTGCCTCTATTAAGGGGAGAAAAAGCCACCCTTGCTTGCCAAAAACATTCACATTATTGCAGTTATTACATTTTTTTCCCAGGATTTGGGAGGCTGTCATAATCCACAGTGCAACAGGCACAACAGCTAATACAGGCTGATGTCCTGCTCTGACCTGGACAGAGAGCATATCCCTAGGGCAACACTGCTGCTTTCACTGTACACAAGAGGTGAATTTCATCTAACTGTAAACTACAGAAAAACAGCTGTACTGCAACTGTGTAAACCATACTGGGTTTGTTTTTCTTTTCCTTCTTGTCATGGTACAGCCATGGATCTTAGTGTGATGGAGTCAAACTCCTTCATCCTCTGCAGAACAATTACTGACAATTACCTCCAGAGCAAGGCAGATAACAGCAGGCTGGGGCAAATTAATTCTGCCTGCAAAGGTGCTGCTCATTTGTAGGAAAAAAAAAGGAAGATAAAACAAAATTAAACAAATGCACACACCCACGCCACCCAAAAACATAGGCAAGTAGGGTAGTTTCCCCCTTCCATAAAAATTTAAACTTGCATTATGTAAAAATGCAAACTTGATTTACAGTACACTTCTGAGACACAGAATGAGGACTGGAGTGAGTCTTCCTTCAATGTGCAATCTCCTGTTGTCACACATTAATGTAATGGATAATGAAGGATTAATATATACAAAAGCCTATTGTTCCTGACCTGTGACCAGCCATAGTCACCTGGCAATGAAAACTGCCTCTGGAGAAAATCTAATGATGTCAATTAGATTTTAAAGGGCCAGGGTGCTGGGTGTGCCTCCAGGAGTGTTCCACTCCAGATCAGTGTTTCCAGCCTAGTAACCATCTGCACTTGTTGCACTTGAGTTCACACCAGGATCAGCTGGGCATGAGCCAATTTTGTCCTTTTCAGATGCTGCTGAGCATTCCACTGAGGATGCTCAGCCTGCTGGACCAGACCTGAACTGGTCTGGGACATCCCCCTCCTACATGGACACCCAGGCCTCAGCACTCGCTGTTTCACCCTCTACAGCCACTTAACTCCTTAGTACAGACATAGACTTTGGTTTACTCAAATGGGGTTTGGTTAAGCAACCACTCAGACTAGTGAGCAGCTGCACGACAAACTTTTCTCAAGTCAGCAAGGCTTCTTTGTGACTCACTCCTCGCCATCCCAGTGCTCACAGTCCTTATTTGGTTGTGCGCTTTTTAATGGTTGGGTTGCTCTTCAACGGTGCCAAAGTCAAAAAATCCACCATGTTGGAAAACTCAGTGTGACTTGCTTTGTGGGACATGGAGGCTGCAGCTCTGCTCAAGGAAGGAAATTTTTTGTGAAAGAAAACCTCAGTGGTATAACCAGGTTTACCAACAAAGTGATGTTATTGTCATTTTACTCAGTTACTGGAAACCAGACGGGGTAGTAGAAAAGAACCCGTCCCACACCTGGAGTACTTGCCTGAGCAGCAAATAGCTTCCAGACATGAATCAGTGCTGGGAATCAGGAATCATTTGAATAGAGACAATAACATGATCAAACCTGACAACTTCCAGGGAAATGGTGTACAGATTTTTTTACCTGTGTTCACATACATCTGGTTTCTGTCTTTTGCAACCCTCATGGCTGAATATCAGCTCCAATACATGAGCTAAATCAAGCTTCTGCATTGGTCTTATATTGACTACATTCAAATTCAATCTCACACCTTCTATACTAGAGCATAACACCATGGAGTTAAGCCTGTAATTCCTCTGGACTTGCTTTACTGCGTGTCAATTTACGATGAAATCTTGTATCAACTCCTTGGCATTTCAGGGTCATTGAATTTTTGTATAAAAGTATGATTTTGCAAATCAGCCTAAATGCAAAATTTTGATTGATATCATTTATACTCCCAGCACTTCTTCCAAAGACCTATACAAGCCCATGAGGCTCAGCACAGGTGAAGTCCTGCTGTTTCTTTCCTGTCTTTCAAATCCTGGTGTCCATAATCACCGAAGCTCAAACTCACCATGATGCAGGCTTACAGGCAGTCTGAGTTTGTCTTAGTCCAAATGCTAAGTTAGGCGTTTCCTACAAGAAGTAATATGGTTTTGCCAAGACAAGATGTATGCAGTGGTCTAGCTTACATTTTGTTTCAGTCATTTAAAGACAGTGTTGAGACAGACATACAAATGGATGTGGACAGCCAGCTACAAAAAGTGAATTCACAAATGAAATCTGACTGTGGGAGGTTATGTAACTTTTCCTACCCAACAAGGGCAATGAAATGCAGCTGACTGACCTCTGGCCCTCTTCCCTTCCCCATGTCCTCTGCATTGCTTCTGGAAGACAGAAAGACTGCATACAACTAAAGGTTATTACTTCTATTTAAATTGAATAAATTCAATTATTCTGTAGCCATTTTTGAGAGATCCACATGTCTGTTAGCTGGAGGAAAGAGAGACTCCTTATCACTGACCAAAGGACCAGAAAAATTTAAAAATTGAGGGTGACTGAAGGTCACGCAGGTAGGTAACACTTACAGGAAAGCCATTTCCCTTGTGGTTTGTTGCTCAAGATTATTATTGTAAAATAACCTCTGTATTATCTCTATATTTGCATCTTTTTCCCACCCAATGTCCCAATTAAACTGTTGTAAATACAAAGTAATTAGAGAAACAAAGCAAAGCCATTCTAGACACTGTGAGAAGATGGTAAATCCACAAGTTGAGATGTGTTAAGTTTGATTGCTTAATTATTAGAACATAGATGTGCTAGTTGTCATCACATTGTTTGTGCTGAACCTGAACATCTAATCCCTTCCTCGGGCCTTTCCTTCCCTAAAGCAGTGGGATCTTGCTGAGAATCAGCTCAATGCAGTTTGACCCAGCCAAGCAGGAGAGAAGAACTGACTTGTCTTTCTCCTGAAACAAGCTGACGCACTGCCAAGGGGCCCTGGCACGACCCTGGTGCCCAGGCAGGAATGACTGGAGGGTTTTACCGTCACACAGCCTGCAAAAATGATACGTAGACCTGTACCACAGGTGCCAAGGTACTTCTTTGAAGAGAGCCCCCTCAGGGGTAAAATCTATGGAAATGGACTGCAGAAGCCAGGAAGGTTCTGAATCAGACTGCGCCTCGTGGGACTTAGCCTCGGAAATTGCAGTGCAAAAAATGCACTTTACTCTGCAAAACTATTTGCCATGTTTGAATTTTATTTTTAGTTAGTCAAATTGAATACTCAGATAATAGAACAAAACCAATCATGTGTCCTGCAGAACCTAAGAAAACAGGTCTATCCTGTTTGGTAGGACTTTAAATACAATATTGCATAATTCACAAGTGACCCAAACGAGACATTTCTCAGAAAATTTTGGTAATTCTTTTTTGCTTGATATTCATCGTGGTGGGTGGACAACAGCCAACAGCTAATCACCCATACAGCCACTTACTCCCATGCCCAGTGGGAGAGATTAGGAAGAGCAGAGAGTTTAATAAAGGAAAGGACAGGGTGGAGGTGGAGGGAAGTGTTGCACAGGCTCACCACCTGCTGCAAAGAGATTGATGTCCACCCAATCTCTAGGCAATAACTGCCTTGGAAGACAATCCTCACCCCACTTGCTTCTTCTTCTGCTAGCCCAGTTTTATTGCTGAGCATGACATTATATCATATGGAATATTCCTTCGGAGAATTCAGGTAAATTGTCCTGGATGTGTTCCTTCCCAGCTGCTTTCCCACCCAGCCTCTTCCATACACTGTGAGAGCAAAGCGTGAGCAGAGAAAATCTTCACATTGTGGGAACACTGTTCACCAATACCCAAAGCAGGGGGTGTTATCAAAAACTGGTTAAGCCATAAATCCAAACGCAGTACCATACAGACTGCTATGCATAAATCTAGTCTATCCCAGACAGATCCCTAACAATCATAAAGATATTTGATCAGCTCTCAACTTATATGAACTCTGTTGTCTGCATTCAGATCAGGCAGAATTCAGCTAAGCCTTCTACCTAAGTCAAATGACCAAGACAGAGTGATCATTCACTACTGAATCATTCAGTTCTACTTCACTTTTTCATCCTAGTCATGCCCAAAGGAAGCTCTGGTATTACTTTTTAGTGAAGTATTTTTCTCTAGAACTCGAAAGGTCTGGTGTCTGTCAATGAGTTCCACATAGGACATAGTTTCATGAAGCATCTCTGATCACAGCAGGGTTGATCTCCTCAAAAATGTCACAGTGTAAACTTTTCCACGGAAATGTTGTGAATTTTCTTAACAGAATTTACATAATAGAATACTTTTATCTTCACCAAGTGGCTACAGCAACTTATTTTATTAAATGTCTCTACAGTGTTACTTCTGATCTACTTGATCTTTGTCTACACAGGCCATACTCTCCAACACAGGCACAGGTTCTCTTCTGAATATGAGTTATATGACTATGATTTTTGTGCAGGAAATTATTTTTCCTAACCCGTAATGTTTTTACCATTTAAGATCAAGGCAAAACAATAAAGTCTGCAAAATTCACACAGCTAAATCTAAAGAAACACACTATGTTCCTTTTTGATATTGATCTTATTACAATTATATTGATTCATGCTGATTTTGAGCCCAAAGAAATGAAAATTCTTTTCACTGAGTTTTTTTCATTTCCATTCAAGCCTAATGTTCTTCAAAATCTTCTCTCTTTTTTGGAAAAAAAAGAAAAAAGACCAGAGTTTGCAAGCTTCCAGCAGAAAATTAAATACAACATAGAGCTTGTCCTTTTTCATCAGGCTCTTTTGTTTAAACTCTCCTTTTTAGTTTTGCACATGGCCCAGTTAAAGATATACGCGAGTTGCTCAGTACAATAGTACATCAGTTCTGAAGCCCTTCAGACTCCTCTTGTGTCTGTGAGGAAATAACCAGTCCCACACACTGGAGTCACGGAGTTCAAAGTGTTTTAAACACATCTTCATCTCCTGCAACCCAGACCCTGGTCCAGATCCAACTTTACTACCACAGTCAGACATAAAGGCAGCTGTTGAGGAAGAAAAAGATGACCCTGCTCCTAGCAATAAAATGTTTGGATTTTTTCATCAAGTTTCAACATTTGGACATGGATAGACTTTCTGTAAGGGACAAAAACATACAGAAATGTTCACAAGTTGGTAACTGGGCTGTTTTCTATACTAAGTGACAGCATCATTCCCTTAGCAACTGTTTCAGACTTTGCTGTGTAGTCCTCTCCTGCATAATTCAGCAATGTCAGGTATAGATCATCTTTCTCTGCAATCAAATTCTTTCTCATCACATCAGTCAGAAGTACATTGGAAATGCTTCCATACATGTTCAGCTATATCCATAAAATCTGTTCTAATGTGAGAAATATCAATGTTCTTTTCCTAGTTATGCACCTTTCCTTTCAGATTAAAGGTAATATGCTAACAAAACTGTGCACCCTGAAATAAAAATCATAAACCAGCCTGTGGACTGGTGTTTCCAGGCCTCAAAAACTATCCAGTGGAACTTAGTGGGGTGAAGCTGAGACCAGTGTTGGTATCAGGGGGCCAGGGAGGTTATGGCTGCCCTGCTCTGTCAGTGCTTCATGCACCTCTGTCAGATTGCACTGGTACAGCTGGAGGTCTAAGATAGCTCCATACTTGACAGGGAAAGCTCCTGTCTTTTCCCTGAGAGCTTTCACCTATTCTTGTAAGCTATGCCTAGTTCTAGAGGGCACTTCTAAAGAGCTGTCTTCTGATCTCTGTAAAAACAGCAGAAACCTCCTAAAGTTTACTCAGCTGAGCAGTTCTGTTCATGCTCCCTAGGTAATGGCAGTGGTTTCAGTAAGACAGTGCTCGCATCCATCTCCACCCTGCCTCTACATCAACTGATGCAGGCAGGCAGCCAAAGGGCTGTTGCAAAATTCCTTTGTGCATAAGGAACATGGGAAAAGAGCAGTGTGAAGTGATTACACAGTAACTGTACCGATAAAGTTACAGAAAGTTAACTTCCCTATGACCCTGGGGTTTCACTACTGGAATAATATGAAAAGAGCCGGACAAAGCTGGCTGCTAGCTGTGATGTGACATCAACAGGGAAGTTACAGGAAAGATTTGTTTAACATGCTTTTATTTACTTCTTAGAGCAGTGATGACATTACTGTAACAACACCAAAAAGTGAGTCACATACGTAATTGCTGCTAGGACCTATCAGGATCTATATAAGGGGTTTTAGCTCTGGTCTTGGGAGACAGAAGCTCAAGCCCTTTCTGCTGCAGCAAGGCTCCTCGGCGAGATGGGCACAATGTACTATCTCCTGCTTTGTGCTGCCATCTTCCTACCCGAGGCTCTTGCTTTTCCATTACAACGGAGACCAGAATCATGGACCAACATAAACCTTCAGAACGTAAAGGTATGTTACATGGAGGGAAACACAACTACATCATGAATAATCTGATTTTTGATTCAGTTTCTACATTACTTTCCTATCTGTTTATATTATCCTTGTTTTATATTACCACAACAGTTTTGGCAGAGGTGATATAAAACAGTTTAAACTTGCTAACTAGCTTAGACATCCTAAGACTAACTTTAAAAAGAGACCAAGTTCCAACTGGTAAATAAAGGGGAGCATGTAATTTTTAAAATATCTCAAAAATTTTATGTGTACTGTGTTTGAAGGCTGTAATTTGAATGCTCAGTAAACTGTGGTAACTTTAAAGGATTTCTTACTTCCAGTGTTTCATTGCTGTCACAATTTTTTTTATATATGCTGATCTATACTACTGAGAGAGCAGAATTTGGTAAATTGAAATGGAAAGATACAACTAAAACTAGACATGATTGCAGGATGATGAAACAATTCAACCAAATGTAAAATGCAATTACCAAAACATCACAGATACATGTATTAATTTTTATTTTTCCTCTCTTCTTTCAGGGATATCTTGATAAATTCTTTCCAAGTTTTACAAAAACACCAAACCTAAGCATAGAGGAAAGGATCAAAGAAATGCAGAGGTTTTTCCATCTGACTGTAACTGGAAAATTAGACACAGAAACAGAAAAAATAATGAAACATCCCAGATGTGGTTTCCCGGATGTAGCAGAATACCAAACATTTCCTGGAGCTCCAAAATGGAGAAAGACACATTTAACTTACAAGTAAGTGATGCTTCAGATTTATGGAGAAGGGGATTGCTTTGTATTTAACTAGGTGGATTTCCTTCATGCCCTAAATGTTATTAACCTGTTTTTCTTTGCTGTCAGGATTGTCAGTTATACATCTGATCTACCCAGAAAGAAAGTGGATGATGCAATTAGAAGGGCCTTGATGGTATGGAGTGAAGTGACTCCACTGAACTTCCAAAGAGTCTACGTGGGCCATGCAGACATTGAGATTGGATTTGCACGTCGTGGTGAGAATATCTGTCATTTTTAAAATACAATGGTCCATATTTTACTCAAAGCATGTATTTTTATAGCCATGGCTTTAAGAAAGAACAAAGAGTTTGGAATTAAATTGAAGTCTGCATATATTTTATCTTCTTTATATCATGTCACCAAATTTGTATGTTACAATTCAGTTTTACTTGTATAAAACCATTAGAAAAAGCCTTTCAGAGTCACAGCTGTGAAATGAAGGGAGAATTCAGGTCCAGAATGAGACACTTAAATTTATATGTTCATATGTAAATTTATATGTTTGCCTTGATAAATAGTGCAAACTACTGGGAAGAGCTCTGTAGAGCAAATCAGCAGGTTCCGAAGATCCAGCCTCCACAGGCTGGATTCAGGCAGGTTAAGGCAGGTTTTCTTAGGCCTAGATCTAGTCTAGTTCCCACACTAAACAGCCTTTGGCAGCTAGGTTGCAATATGTTTGGCCATAGAGAGTGTCTTTTGGTTGATTTGCCTCTAGAAGGAATCACATGTTGCACTCCAAGGTAGCACCAAGGTGCAGGCCAAAGCGTGCTAAGTGGGGATGACCAGAAGAGTCACTTCAGAAGTCCGTCTGTGATCTGGAATAGTCTACGGACATAGCCCTACCTTTAACTTCTGCCTGGCATCTAAACTGACTCAGCTTAGACAGACTAAATGCCGACTTTAAGGTTATCTGACTTGCTCTCTAGATCCATTGACAATGTTTACTAGAGCTCCATTGACTGTAAGTGAAGATCAGACACCTGGCTTCCAAGCAGATGAATGCATATAAACACCAAAATGTCCAAAGCCTATGTGTCACTGATGGGAAGAACATTATGCTGCCGTAAAGAGGTGACTTAAAGTCCCAGTCAAAGTGAGAAATGATCCTGCAAGCTGGAATAGGTTTTAACCCCATGTCACACACTAGGATTAGGTCTCTTCTGCCTGTGTTAGTTGTGCCCTAAGGACCATCCACATGGTCTGGGGGAAAGGACACAGGATGGCATCGGAGTTCCCACCTACTCCTCAATCAAGTCAGAGACTCACTACAAGGGAGGGGGAAATTTTCAAAGTTGGTACAACTCTGATCCAGCTCTTGCACTCGAGGTAGGAAACAGTAATATTTCACCTGCATTATGACAGAAGTAGGTAACAGACCATACCTCAAGGCTGGGGATAAATGAACTTATCTCTTCAGAAACATGATTATCTATCCCAAATCACTGTCTCACACTAAAATCAGTGCAAGTGAGAATGTCTACAACTAATATTGCCCAGCACTTTTCAAAATCGAAAGCATTCAGTGTTGCCAAGCATTAAGTATTCATTCTGATATAATCCCTGACTGCTGCCTCAGAACCACACTTCTGACAAAAACTCAGGGAAAAAATATTCCCCTCTTTCTGAAACATGCAGCAGCCTGAACTATCAAATACAAGATTTGAACTTAAGTCATGAATTTGGAGAGTGTTTCCTAAGCCTCCCTTCCCATTTTCACAACCTTGCTGCCATTATAAGATTTTTTTTAAGGATTAGCAACCAGCAAAACTAGCACAAACCAGCAATACGCTTCAATTTGCTGAATTTAAATATGACAACTGGTATCATCTGATGACATTGATTTATTTCAAATGCAGATCATGGTGATGGACATCCTTTTGACGGAAGAGGTAACGTACTGGCCCATGCGTTTGCACCCGCAGAAGGAATTGGGGGAGATGCTCATTTTGATGATGATGAAAAATGGTCAGACATCAATCAAGGTAAAGCTCGTGTGTATGAAAGAAAAAGGCAAATATTGTACATGTCAGAAGAACACAGCTACAGGAAGTGTTTTCAATAACTCTTCATGCTTCAGTACCACTTCAGTATTAACATTTCTGTTCTTTTCAACTACCTTTTTAAGTACTTGTGCTTCATTACCATGAACAGCTACATAATGCCTGTTCTGTCCATATTTTAAAGCACAATTTGCAGGCTAAACAAGGACTATGAGCCCCTGTTTTCTACACAAATTTTTAAAAGGTAAATTGTCTTGCTTCTAGGTATAAGGTTGACTAAAAGAAGAGTCAGAGACTCAGGGTCGCTAGATGCACATGCAAGAATTCAGTAGTTTTTTTATAAAATATTATAGTCATATAAGAAAGTTCCACAATAATGGATCAAAAGCCTAGGGTTTCCTTCCGAGATGAATTTAAATACACAAATTCTCCTGCTATTTCAATTCATTGTATTTTTAAATGAAATGCCATACCTTTAACATACATTTCTGTGCTTCTGTGTTGCAGATATCAATTTGTTCCTTGTTGCTGCTCATGAATTTGGCCATTCTTTGGGACTTAGTCATTCAAATGTCCCTGGAGCTCTGATGTATCCTCTCTATTCATATCAGAACCCAGAAACCTTCAGACTTCCAGAAGACGACAGGCGAGGAATTCAGAGTTTATATGGTAAACTCATGATGAAATTTGATTTTTCAAGACAAAACCTACTGGCATATAGGTTTCACTCTTCCTGATTGCAAGGGCCTAATCATATTACCAGAAAGAAAGAAAGAAAGGGAACAAACTTGGGACACTCCTGCGTACTCTGTCCACTCACTACGTTTCCTCTGTAGCCTGTCCCCACTGTAACCAAGAGGTGACAAAGCAGCAGTGCATGGCCTGGTGCACTGTCCTTCCACACATCTGCATGCTGCCAAGCAAATCCTGTGGCCCTTGCTCTGCAAATGAGCTGTTTCAGTGAGTGGGGATACTGGCAGGAAAGGAGAGGTACTGTGCCACTCACCAAGTTCAGTAAAGGCAGAAACTCTTCAGCAGCAAGGGAACTTAACTAGAATTGACCCCACAGAACAAAATTTGTCAGGTTTGCTTTTCTTTAGGCACCGCCTTCCTCAGGGCACACTAGAGGAACACTAGGAATAAAACATAGTTGTCTGCATTGTCAATTTTCAGTAGGGTCTCTATGGTTTGTGCTTCTTTTCCACAGGGAGAAGACGTCGAACTTTCGAAGGAAGTGGTTAACGAAGACCAAAGAACTCACATCTCATTGTTTTGGTGCTCCAAAACAATTTTAACCCTCTGGCTAAACAAGATGGTAAACTCCTGTGGGCTGCACTTTCTCTCTGTGAATTTTATATTGATTTATTTGCACTTTACACAATTTCATCTAACAATAATAATAAAAAAAGTATACTCTGTTTTCCAATGTTTTCTTTTTTCTTCTGGCATTTCACTGGGGGATTAAACTACTCCTGCACGCATGATAAACAGTCAGACAAGTATCTTTGTGAATAGATTTATAGGCACCTAAAAAGCCTGTGTGCATTTACTAATGTAAGAACAAACCCTGCTCCTGGCTTGCTTCCAGTTCCCATGCATGTTGTGGCACTTCACAGTACTGACTCCTCAGAATCAGTGTGCTTTCCATACGGCTCACACATAGAGGAGGTCTCCACAGTGCTTCCTTCAGTATGGGCTGGGATGTTTTCCCAAAGGGAAAAGCTTTTCATCATCATGTCCTCCCTGGTTTCCCAGAGAAGCAGATTTGAGAAGTAGTGGGACTGGGATTCCCACTGTCCTCTGTGATGTTTTAACACTCTTGGGTATTTTGAAATTAAAAAAAAAAAAAAAAAAAAA
>VZTE01001346.1:931533-945146 GCA_013397775.1 Eulacestoma nigropectus | reverse complement strand
AAAAAAAAAAAAAAAAAAAAAGAAAAAAAAAAGAAAAAACCCACAGGGATTCTCCCGAGGATATCCAAAACCGTCAAAATTAGCAAGGTAGGTGTGTTTATTAACAGTTTCCGACAGATGGCTCCCTGCGCACAGCGATGCGGAGCACAAACAGCAGCTCAGTGTCACGGCCAGCATCTTTACGGTCTCCTAAACCAGTGTTACCCAGTACAAGGAACGACTTTAACCCAGCCCCCAGAGGAGAGACAGCACAGCAGAGAACGTGGTGCTTTCACAACGCAACTCGGAGAACACGCACAACAACTCTGAGAGCAAATAAGTCAACATTGTGACCAGTGACTATTAAACTAATACAGTGAATACTTATAACAAATTTGGTTTAACATGCTCTTGTCAGATCTGTTGTTATCTTACCCCTTCATGCCTCGCATTGGGTGCCAAAAAGGACTGACACTGTTTAACCCGGCAGGTAACTAAACACCACACTGCTGCTCCCTCACTCTGACCCCCTCAGTGGGATGGGGGAGAGAAATGGGGGAAAAAGAGTAAAATTCGTGGGTGGAGACAAAGACAGTTTAATAAGACAGAAAAGGAAGAGGAAATAACAAACAACAACAACAACAATAATGATAATAATACTTAGAATATACAAAACAAATTATGAACAACGCAATTGCTCACAACCCACTGACCAATGCCCAGACAGTGCCCAAGCAGAAGCCCCTGGCCAGCTTTCCCCTTAGTTTATATACTGAGCATGACAACCTGTGGTATGGAATATCCCTCTGGCCAGTTTGAGTCCCAGCTGGGTCCTCTTCCAGCTTCTTATGCCCCCCTGCCTTCTCACTGGTGGGGTGGTGTGAGAAGCTGAAAAGTCTTTACTTAATGTAAAGGCTGCTGAGCAACAACTAAAGCATCAATGTGATGCCAACGTTATTTCGGAAACACTCCCGTCAGTTACCAGCCATTTCTTCCACACAAAGCTCAAAGAGGAAGTAGTTGGTGCTAGGTGGATATTATTCTGAGGGCGCAGGTGTCTTGAGGTATGACAAAAACTTGAAGTCCCAGAATGGAGGGTCAGATCCAATCTGTATTAAAGGCTATGAAGAAGGGGTCTATGGTCTGTGAGGATGCTCGATCAACTTGGATTGACCTGGGGGGTCCTGGAAAGAAGAAATGTTGACAGAAAGTACCCTATTCCCTTGACCAAAGGCCCCACAAGGAACAAAGCACAAAACAGAGACACACCATGCTCTTTATCAAGCTCAAGTCACTCGCTAATGCTGCACAAAGAGAAAACAGACATAGAAGACAGGCTTCATGAGAGGAAAGACAGTGCACTCCTAAGGCCACATGGAACAATCCATGCACAGTGCTGGAGGAGGCACTGTGACAAATGAAGCCAGGAGAACAAACACTTGACTGAAAGTAGCAGATTTGTTTTCTAGTGTACAATGAATAACCTGATGAACTGAGATGAATGGGATAAAACCCAGATATGTACTCCTAGGAATACTGTCCTGACAATGGGACACATCTGGGAGACAGCTTCCTGTGACCACATGAGGTGACTGGCCTGCAGTAGGGCCAGTACAGGTGGGAGTGAGGCACCCTTGTGTCTCAAAGGATACCTCTCAAGAGGGGCAGCAGTGTCAAGTTAGCATCTCCACAACAAATGAAATAAAATAAAAGCCAGGAATTTTGTCCTCAGAGACAGCAAAAGTACCACTGATGAGGCTGCCAGCAGCATTTTACTTCTTGTTGAGCTCCTATTGCGTTTCCATTCCCATACAGGACCTCACCTTTGGGGAAAACTGCTGCCACTGGCACACCTAACCTCGCTTAGCAGGCGTGAACTGTGCAGTATCTGCCTCCATCTAGTGGCACAGCTCGGCAAACTGCACTGGCTTTGCACCCCGTTGTAAAGTGCGTCTTACTCGTCTGCAAGCCCGCAGCTGAGGAGTACCTCACACACCATTGTTAGGCGAAATTAAGGACAAGATTTAGCAAGGGTGCTGCTACCTCCTCCTCCTGCACTTTATCCCACTGCATTCTGTGCCAGTTTTTATATGCTCTTTCTAATACCTATCTGAGGACATCTAAGCACCTTATGTTACTCAAATAGCCTCTTGTCCCTCTTTTTCCACACAGAAGAAGAAATAGGTAACCACACTGTATTTTGTTTTGTTGGGGATTTGAATTTTTATTTGCTTTTCCTACTGTTCTTTTAAATAAAAGTATATTTAAATGAATCTTTGCTGTTCCAGATAGTACAATGAGCAGCAAATGAATTCTCAAATGTTTAAACATTTCTGATGAGTCCTTTGACCATGCACATGTAAAGGATAAGCTCTACTTCTGTTTTAAGAAAGTCAGAGATACTATCTAGAAAAGCTACTACGGGGACTTACCCAGTCATTTATGTACCCTGAGCCCACTCCACAGAGTGATATTCTGAGAGGGCAAGGTCAATACATGCAATATCTGGTATTAACAGGGGAATAAGATCTCAGAAGAATAAAATTAATTGTATCAGCAGCCTTAGCAATGCATATGAAAGCTGTCACATATAAAAAGTTCACAGATATGTAACAGGAAAGACCTGATGAGCTGCAAAAGCGTAAGTATGCCCTGTCCCACTAATGTCCTCTTGACATTTTCTTCACAGTGTTAACTGCAAATTTTATCCCAAATCTTTAATCTTCAAATTTAAAGTATTTGAAGATGCCATTTTATTTTTTGTTTTTATAAAATTATATCTTCAACAAAACCTGCCTCAAACAGGATGCTTTTAATGGCATGATTATGGTGTTTTCAGTTTCAGCAATGCCAATATGAAGTAGCTTCTTTAACGTCAATGGAATTATTTTGGGTTTATCTATTAGAGTAAAAATGCTAGCAAAGGATTAGAGAAAATATTATCTGTTTTGACTATTTTTACAGCAGGAACCACCACAAGACAGAGAACTACAGATAATAACTGTTTGTTGGAGAAGGCTGAGGAAAATTACTAGGGGGTGAAAAATTGTTCGTTTTCTGTCAGCCCTAAAAAAAAAGTTTACAGACAATAAAATAAGAATCATAGAGAAAAGCATCAGGCTGCTCAGGAATACAGAAAAATATGCAAGTCTATCCACATCAGGAAAACAGAAAACATTAGTGGTCTTCTACTTGACCACGTGAAGTGACCTGACAGAGCTGCTATACTGAGTGTAGTGAGAGAGTCAGTATTTCTTGCATCTCAAAAAGCAACACACTCCCAGTTAAATGTTGTGGAAGATTTTAAATTAAGAAGGATGTACATTTTTACATAGCAAACAATTCAATTGTGGAATTCATTAACAAAGGGTATTCAATGACAGTGCTAACCCAAATTCATAAATGGAACCTGGAAGGTTAAAATACATTTGTGTAGCCTAACAGCTACTAAACATGAGGGAATAGTGGCAAATGGGGGCTCACTGTCTTGTTGAAAGCCAAAGGAAAGATCAGTCTAAATTTACCCAGTTGTGCTAACATTGCAAGGCTTGTTGTGAAAAGGAAGCACCTTGTCTACAAAGACAGGAGGATAAGGATTGCACCTAACAACTTAGTGACTGCCTCACATTAGAAGATTGCATGGATCTACTCATCTACCAAGATTTTAAGTTCTTTTCAGAATCACTGTCCCACCAGCAAGGCACACCACCCTGTTCTAAAGGCCATAATGAGGCTGGAAGGGATCTGTGCTACTACTGTGGGCTTTCTCTAGACGAAGTCTTGCCTCAAAGCAGAGATGTCTAGGAGCAAAGTAAGGTGGTGCCAAAAATCCAGTTTGCATTCAGCACCAATCTACACAGTTCAGGCATGAGTTACAGAATACAGTATGAGTAAGCATACTCACAGGAAAGCCAAAAAGCATGGGAATGCCAAAAGCATTTGTCCATTCCATTAACTGTTGTTTGTGCAAAAATTCTGAAGATAAAATTGAATCTCTAATGTTAAATATCTTTTATTTTCAATTACAGGAGAGTGTCATGGTAGTGTTCCTGACTGCACACCGCTTTTGACAAGTGATTCACTCCGAGTTCTACCAGTAGTCTGAGATCAATGGTCTCCCAACATAAAAACAATTTGTTCATTACAAAAACAAGATTTGGAAAAGATCAAAAATAATGTACTTGCCATTTGTGATTGGACATAGGATCAGGAACAGCCTGAACCAGTACTGTCTCACCTTTCCTTGAAGGCAATCATTCTCATTATAATCAGAGTATTTATGATTAGCAGAGCCTTTCTTTCTCGTGATGGTTACAACAACTCAGAGCAGTTAAGGATGAAAGGGAAAAATATTGCAAACTACACTAAGAGACTGCCTAGTGTTACTTTAACACTCCCAATGCTGCTCTATTTTTAAATATTTGGGGGAATATGCACTATGAACTGACATTGCATTGAAGTAGAGAAGTATATAGTAATGGTGCTTTTGTTGCTAATTGGGCTTATCAGAAACATTTTTGCCTCAAAATTCTTTTAATATTTTCCAGCAGTTCCAAATATGGATGGAAAGAGCAGTAGAAGAGGTGGGAAAGAATCACAATGTGCTGAAGAATTGTTTTAACTTTTTCTCTCTGATTATGTTATTTTCTTCATTTCTACCTCCAGTGTCAGAAATAGGAATGAGGATTGATTCTTTGCATAAAAAGATTTAAGCTTTTACCTCCTGGGAGCGAAAAGTCAGGTAATAATTTGTGCAGAAGTCAAAATGCTGGCACTACTCTAATATTGGCACAATATTCTTTTAAGTGTGCCTTAGCTTTGCAAATAAAACTCAACCACTCAGAGTTCTCCTTGAGATCATTTTCCAAACCATTAGGTGATTAACCTGTCCTGATGCAAAAATATCTGATTTTAATTTAGCAGCGAGTAGAATACTTTATGATAATAAGAGATACAATCAAGGAAGAAATCACTTCTCTTACTCACATTTGCCATGGCTACAGAGCAGAACATTTGTATCAAATCACTATCAGGCTACTTCCATAGTTCCAACAGCTCAGGGTTCATACACACTGCAAATTACCATCAAGATGATGAATAAATAATGGTCAGTACTTTCCACTCAGCTATTTGCTCCCACTATATGATGCCTACAGCACAGAAATGTGGATGTGGGATTCTTTGTACACACTCCGTGTCTGTGAAGTGAGGAATGGGACCACCCATTTGGAAGTGTCTGCCAACTGTGCAGATCTAAGCTGCTTGCCAGGTCAGTTCAATCATTTTTCCGTGTTCTGTCATACAACCTTTAGAAAAGCCCAAGCAAATTCCACCCCCCATTACATTGCCCGTCTTCATATTCTGGTTTAACACTAGGTTTCAACAAAAAGGTGCTTAGGAATCCAGCATACCTATCACTTAAAGCACTAATCCTAACGTTTGCATGCTGTCATCCTGAAATTTTTATTGCCCTGTTATCTCTTAACTCTAATTGCTGTTAATCTTTCAGTTGTTAGCTGTGTTTTCATCATGTTTATATGGTATCTAAAATGATTTGCCCTCAGTTCTGTTTGTTTGGCCTCCTTGTTATTACAGAAGAGGAAGCAGTAAAAAGTAACATTTACCCCTCTCCCACAAATTAATTACATGCTAGAAGTAGTACCTTGGCACTAGTTTATTTAACAACCTAAAAAATCACCTAACAAGAACTTTACTGTGAATATCCTGGAAGCACTTGATCAGACCAAACACACTGTTTTTGAAAGGATCCTGTGTCTAGAGTATTTTTGTCAACCTGACTGACATTCCTCCAGGCACCTGTAGCTTCTGTACGTCACATGTAAATTGTTGCCATTATTTCTATTTGAATAAAATACATTGCAGTGCAATCTACTTATCCATTCTGAGAATACCACAGTTTTTCCACATCTTCAATCCCATTTGTCACTCTTGAGATCAAGGTTTTCTTTTACCAAGCAAACAATGCAAAGAACCTGCATCAAAGTAAATAGAAGTTTTATAAATCAAGGCTTAACTGCCTAAATGCATTTTTTATTTCAAGCAGTAATTTAAAGAGTTGAAGCAGAAACATCATCTGGTAATTTGTGCTATAAGAGAGGTACAAACAGTGAAAGTTACATTATTCCCTGTTGGCACTTTATTTTTAGGCTATGTCTATAAAGCACAGAAAAAAAGTACCTTTTTTGTAATTACTTCAAATTTAATTTCAGGTATCAGATTATATAAATTGTGCATTTACAAGCTGATGTGCATCATTCACAGCCACAGATGCTTTGAAGTGTACCTTCTTCAGCATGGGCCACAATCCCTTCCATAATCACACTCATAGACGCTTTGAGATATGTTCTGGTGGGGACTTGGCCATGGCCACAGGTGTTGCGGGGTGTCCTGCTCTTGAACGTACTTATCCACAGGTCACAGTCCCTTCAATTCGAGTTCCCACTGGAGTTCCAGCCTGTCCAGCACAGCAATACAGACAGCAGTGATGCCCTGGCCATCTGCCAGCCCAGACACATTTCCCTTGCTGTTATCAGACTGTTTCCAGGCACAGCAGAGTCAGATGATAAGCAGCACAATACTACAGCAAGCAGCAAAAGTAAAAAGCAGCCATTAATGAGCATTGGGCTCTAATATACAGTCAGGCAAGCAAGTACAGGGGCCTGTCAATCAACAGCTAAATAGCAAGAAGAGCTATGAATTCAATCTCGCACATTCCAATGAAATCTATCCTTACCTCAAACCCTTCGAGCTCCACATTAGGTGCCAAAAAGGACTGTTGTCATTTAACCTCAGAGGATTCCCAGCAAATGAGTTAAATGAAAAAAATGAGATTAAGAGAAGATGGATGTACAGGGAATCACAGTGAGAAGTTCAGATATTTGGAAAAGCTGTCTCAAAGTACCAAGAATTACTGATGGAAAACAGTCTCTTGTGATACTGGTTTTTGCCTTCCTGAGTCCTGCCACACATTTTTTCAATTCAGGACCAAAGTCTGATATTTCACCCTCGTTGGTTCAGGAGAATGTGCTTTCCAGCTACTTTGTGTCATTGTTCCAGTATTGGCCCATGTGTGCCAATACCGTGGTGCTCACAACGAGCAGTGCATCAAAACCCCAAACGAGTTTGCAGCTCACAAACTGTGAATTCCCCTAAAGGTGACCCAGTCTGCAAACAAAATGATGGCATGACGAAACTAATTCCAGTATAAATATTTTATCTTACTATTATGGTAGATTTGAGCAGAAACAGAAGCAGAATCCTCTGGAATCTAAAACATTTACAAAATGAAGACTCACATTCCAGCATATTGCAGCAGTGACCTAGTTCGCATGCATTTTCATAGCAACAACAGACATATCTGCAGTCTTTGCTTAAAAGACATCAACCATAATTACTACCTGGAAATAGGATCAGTTAAAGTGGGTGAAAGCATTTTAAGACCATCAGTAGTGAGAGTATGGAACTCTATAACAGATACCATTTACAGACATTTCAGCTGCTAAATCACAAACAGTACTTCTTGCTTTCACAAAGAGTTTGGTTTGTGTTTTATACATCAGGACTGATTCACTTGTCTCAACTGTTTTTCCCCAACAGAAATAAGAATAAACAACAACATATATGCAACATACTAGAAAATCCATCTTATTCCAGGATACTCATTAACGTTAAAATTTTAAAAATTAGGGAAAAAAAGGAATAAAACTTGGCAGCCCTGTCATTGAAGTAGACTGCTCAATGCTGCCTTCCTTGCAATGCACTGTCACAGAGTGCTAGGCTCTGAATTAATACAGTCTAAAGTTAAGAATTCTTTGCAGCTGATCTAGAAATCTTGGCTATTTAAAAATAAAAACAATTGCATTAACCAGCAAACACTTCTAAAGGAAGCAAAAGGACTGCAAAGCAAGCTTATTAGATAAGACTGTGAACAATGCATTGGTCATACAAAAATATTATATAAGGATTCTTTTCAAACAGAAAAAGAGAAGTCTGAATAGTAGAGACAGGGATGGTAATGAAGATCAGACAGAGCAAGCCAGGCTTAGCGAAGAAAACCTCATCTTGGGAATTTTTGAGTGCTTTAACTGTAGAGTTTTAATGTAGCTGTTTTTTAAAAGAAATTTTGTAAGTTTCTGGGCCTTCCATCAGCCCTGGCTCCCCCAGTGCTGAGGTGGCCATGTCACAGTGGGCAGAATGTTGGTAGTGGCTGTGACAAGGGTCAACAGCCACATCCTTGGGTCAGTGGGATGAGGCAGAAGGCCAAGTTGAGCCTGTGGCACATGGACTCCATGCAGACCTCAGGATGGGGTCATTTCATTTCAAGTCCACAGCTGGGATGTTCTCTTCTCTGTCTCTGTAAATTTTCACCTAAGGCTGTTAAAGGAATACATTTCATCGTCTTACATTTTTTCTCCTAGAAAACACCCACAGGGCACAGAATTCCTTATAGATTTATCTCAAGATGCATATGGCTGCTATTCTGGATTTATTAATTGCAGTATTACCATATGGTGCATGAAATCCAGGGCAGACTTTATTAAATAGTTAAACAGTTTTCCTCCAATATTTCATTATATAGATTTTAACCCTCCTCCAATTCTCAGAAACTCATAAATCGAAGTTAATGACAACAAGACAATATTGGTATCTTATAAAAATATCTTGGTAACTTCCCAAAGTCATGGTACAACCTAAATTTTGACAAAGCGTGTAAGAATTTTTTATGATTCAGGTGCCTCTGCAGCAGATTATGTCCTGAAAGCTGGCAAAGCCCTCTTTTAATTCCTGCTTAGTTGAATCTTATTTGCCATCTTTCTATGATTATTTTTATTTTTATTTGAATAAAAAGAATAACAGAAATATTTGAATAAAAGAGACTGCTAATCAGATAATACAATGCAACTAATGCACAGGAAGAGAATACTGTCTAGAGGAGACTCATAGACTTACACTGGGAATTTAAACATCTGTGGTATTTTTTCCTTGCCCTCTGCTGTGATTTTTGAAGGCACACCTCTCCCAGAAATGTCAATGCATAGAAAAGAAGTGCATAAAAGTCATGTTTTTCAAAGCCAAATGTGACACCCTCATGTTGCTAACAGTGTTGAGAAAAGAAATGACACACAGAAGGACTGTTGTAAAAAGATCTGTCAGATAAATATTAGTCATGTTTCCAAACCACATTCTGAAATAGTTTTTTACCTTTTTAGTTGTAAGGGCATGCCAACTTGTGAGATGACACATACTACAGCTCCTCGTAATCTTAAGCTAACAAATGCACCACATCAAATCAGACTGGGTTCAGGATTTTTGTTATAGAGGCCAGAAGCAGTATCAGGGAGATTTCATCATATTCAACTAAGAGCATCCATCCCAAAGCAAAGAGTTTACCTGGCCACCCTGTCAGTGCAGTGCACCCATTTGCATTATCCAGCTCCTCTGGATTCTGACAAGTTCAGTCAGCAAAAGCTGCTTGCCCCACTTCTTTTTAAATAACATCATCATCATTTAATATTACTTTATTAGTAGTTATTATAATAATAACTAATACATTTTCTTATTATATCTACTGTTTCCTCAACCTCTGTGTTTGCTCAAGAAATGAAAAGTAGAAATCCTCCCCAACCCAATATCAACACAATATTCAGCTGGGGAAAAAAGGACAATTGTTGTTTTCCGGAATATACTAGAAACAGAAATACAAAGAAAGTACAATTTTTATTGAATTGTCTTCTGCAGACTCTTCTAGTCTCTATCCGAAAGCTTTTTTTTTTTTTTTTACTCAGTAAATGGCCTTGATGTCATTAATTTTCTAGTAGGTTTGCAATGAGGTCAGATCAGTGTCTCTGGGACCAGCATCTCTTCAAATGGAAGTTTTATTTGGGATCTTAATTCTGGAACATTTTTTTCACAAAAAATAACACAGCAATACCTTCATAACAGGCATGGATGAACGTGTGATGGAAACAAGGAGAGCACTAGGATCCTCCTCCTTCCCAAACATAAGAGAAGAAAAAACTAAAAATGAAAAAAAAGTCAGTGAGCACAAGCCAGCCCCAGCCCCAGGACAAATACAAGAGAGCTAAATACTCCTTGCAACAGCAGCAGTCACGCATGACCTGCAAAGGCCAGAATTAGGGCTCAGGCTCTTTTGAGCTGATGAAACTCAACACAAGGGAAACCAATAGATTGGTAAGAAAGTCAGGATAGTTTTAGCAATGGACACTGTAAGGTGCTGATGCTTCATGGGGGCATTGATTCTTAAAATACAGCTAATCCTGGTTGTGTCAATATAATTTAGAACTTAAATCCTTACTTTTTAAAAAAAATTGCATGAAGAAACCCAGATTTGCCAATGGCCTGGATTAAGGAGATTGACACTTTGTTCAACCTGTGTTCTTATCTCTCCTTTTAAAAAGCTCAAGTGTTAACTTTGCATTGCCAAGAAGCAAGGATTAAAGCTGCCCTTGCTAGTACTTCAGCAAAAAATGTTGCATGTTCCTGCCTTTCCCTGATTGAAACACTTTGTTGTAAGATAGCAGTGTTGCTCTAACTCTGATGACCAAAGATATAAAAATGGCATGAGATTTGAAGCAAGGTGTCATCTATTATGTTTGGAATAAGGCATTTTGGGGTGGAGAATAAAAACTAATTTAAAAGTGGGGTCTGTACAGAGCAGACACCAAGTTAAGTACAGGCTGGGAGTGACTGCTCTGGTTGTAACCTAAATTAATGTTCCTTAAGACAGTAAGACAGCTCATCAAGTATGTCAGCTAGGAGAGATGACAGATTATAGAAGTGAACTTCCATAGTGCAACAATGGGTTACTAACTGATGAGATGTATAGAAAACTACAGTGCTCATAAAAGTTTTGCTGAGCAAATACTGAGTCCACAGTTTTGAACACTGCTTGGAACTGGTACTTTGGGTTCCCAGGTTTGCCTTTGTAGGTCTTTACTGAGGATCAGGTTTCACATTAATAAAAATAGCTTTCCTTCTTCCAGCTCAGTGTTTCTGGTTTTCCATTGATTGTCCTTGTGAGTTAACCCTATGCTGGACCTGGTTTTTTTCACCTTCACCATCTCCCCAAAGCCATTGTAACTTCTCATAGATAAAATGGATCTGAGGTGTTTATGTTTAGGATCTATGGATTTTGACAATCCTGTTGTGAGGCTTTAATTTGTAATCCTTGTGTGAACGTCCTAGCAGTTACACATCTACCTCAACAACATAAGAACAACTCTCACCAATCAAGGACATTCCTCTAGCAGGTCAGATTCTACCTCTAAAAGAATTGCCTTCAGGCAGTTCCTGTCAGGGCTCTGAGTGCTCTGGCAAGCCTTAACTGGCCAACCTCACCTGTGACCTCCATCCACATGTCTATGCCCATTCATCCAGCAGCTCAATTTCAGCTCTTGCCTGAGCCTTCAGTCCCTGCCTGAGCTGCAGCACAGCTGTGCCTGCCCCCAGCTGCCCTGATTTAGAGACTGGTTTTGCTAAAGGGAGTCCAGACTGACAAAGGTGGTAGCCATATATCATGTCCTCTGGAATGACACTAGACTTAGGTCAGAGCCTTGTTTCTAAGTCCTCTCCTGCTGTTCTTTCCCAACTGGACTCCCTGGATCAGGCTCATCACCTTGTCTGAGGCTGTTGGTGGACCCAGTCACTACCACCACCCTGCCCTTCTCAGGTCCTGCAAAACTGCACTGGGTGAGCTCCTGTGGTTACCCTCAGCATCCATTCTTGCTGCTCCCTGACACTGGATACCATATAGTATTGGGGGAAAAAAGTCCTCTCACCAATCTTATCTTTATGTGGGAATCTATATGGGAAATCATTATTTACACCATATACCAAAAGTGCATGATTAGTCCTACCAAATTTTCCCAGAATGTTTCCTTCTCAGTGTAGGAACAACTTCCAGCCACCCCAATACTTTGCCAGAAATTTGCCTCCCACAGAACAACAAACACCAAAGGAAACAAGGCCACACCGAAGCAATCAGCACAAGAACTTCCAACACCTCTGCCTTTACACAGCAAAGAGCCTGTGCAATAGTGCAACGTGCCTCAGTGCCTGCTAACTCATCACTTCTCGGTTAGCTACACACCTATCTCCCACAACTCTATGACTGCCCTTTGTTCCATATATCTTAACTACTCTTTTCCTGTAGATATGCAAGTTGAGCAATGTTAATTAGGATGTTCTCAAATAAGTTGTTTCCTGTCTGGTTAAGCCTGATGTTCACTAGAGTTGTGCAAGAGCTGAACGACTTAGATATGTTAAAGATACAGATATATCTTATATAGAGAGATATATCCTCTAGGTATATATAAATTTAATAAAATACAATTTTTTCTCACTATAAGCTTTGCCTCTGTGATCAAATAGAGGTCCTTATACTTAGTAACATATGGATTACTAGTATCTCTAAGCTTTTCTGGAATTAGGCTAGCTGAAGATACTACTCCTACAGCCATCATAAAGAAAAGCTTTGGAGGATCATCTCAGAAAATTCACAGTAAAAAAGTGCATACTTTCCTTGGTTACCCTTAGTCATGAAAACCACACAGAAAGCTCTGCAGAACGAAGGCATAAGAAAATGCTGGAAGAATAATGCATGCACCTATTTTCACTGATTGCAGATTGTGAGGCCTAATTAGGCTAGAATTAAAAAAGAATAAAATATTTATTCACCATTTTAGCTCACCACTCGTTTGCGGAGGCTTACAGAGTAAATGCATGTCTGCCAGTATGGAAGGGAGTTAAGTTTCACACAGTTCCTGAGTACAGTTTTACAACCTGCCTGTGAGCTCTCAGGTGAGGCACTTCACCCTCTCCGGCTCAGATACGTGGCTGAACATGAACCTTAATTATCCACATTAAAAAGAGTTTTCTCTAACTTATTGGAAAGTAATTTGCATCAACGTGTATTTTTCTTTCCTTTGATAAATATTTATCAAGTTGTCTTCACTCTAAGGAACATATTAACAAACTTCACTTGAAAAATAAATACCTAACACCACTTTTATGTTAGAAGTACCCATGGAAAATCTGAAAGAACTGAACATGGTTGTTCCCTTTCACTTTTCCCTATCACCTTTGTAGTCGGTTTCACAATTTTCTAAGTACATCGGGAAATTTCAGGATGCCTCCACGGCATCAGCGCTGGTGATTTAAGAGCCTACAACAACCAGAGGCTGTGTGACAGTCAGCAGCACGCACACGGACTGGGCAGTGGCACCTCGGGAAGGCGTGCGCAGCGAACTCAGGTGTTGGTTAGGTGGCTGTTATTAACAAGGAGGCTAAATCCACCAGCTGAGGCTCTGCTGGCAGACGTTGAATGGTATTTGGAAAACAGATCGCCAGACATCACCAGCCGTGAGCGCTGTGCGCAGGCGGCGCTCCTGGAGCTCGGCCCCGTTTCCACAGGTGCTCACAGAGGGACGGAGCGCCACTCGGGTGTCACGCCTGTGGCACCTGGTGAAGCACGGACATCTCCCCGCTTACTAGTCTCTCCCTACGGGTACGGCAGCGCTTCGCCACCCAGGCTGACCGAAAACGGCGGGACAAGAGGGATAGACAGGGGAGCCCACCTCGCCGCGCCCATCCCC